>JAQBSW010006031.1:0-25000 GCA_029291075.1 Eudiplozoon nipponicum
GATTTTTATCTCCAAGTTTTGTATTATTAAAATTGAAATGTTATGCATTATGTCATCATGTTAGTCAACAATTCATAGAAAAAATTGGTCGTTATGGTTATGATTTTTTGCATAATGTTACATTCGAATTATACCTTAATTTTTCCTATTTTCAAGGATGTATCTAGTACACTTTACAACCAAAATTCTGATGTTTATACGGTGGAACTAGTGAGATTTACTTATCTACATGAGACTAATTGTACATATTTATGTGATGTGATATATTTTTATATTGTACATTTTCCAATATTATTATTTGATGGAACATGTGTGGTTTGAATCCAAATAATGATTTGCGCCGTCGAAGTCTGGCGCTTGGTTTTCCTTACCCCTAAAAATGTCTTATATTTGCGCATTTGTATGCATCCAATCCTGAAAAAGTCATCGGTATCTTGCTCAACGCAAGCTTACTTCTTTTAGATTTCATACTAGTCAATTGAAAGTTATTTTCCTTCACGAAGAGCTTAAACTATTTTGCTGAAATTATTTTTCTTATTAAATTTAAACAGCCCAACTTGTAACATTATCGATGAAAAAAATTAGCTAATTTCACTCAATTATACATATATTTTTGAATTTTATGTTGACTTTTTGAAATATCGGAAAAGAATGCCTTTTTTGTTAAATAAAAATTTAGTCATATTAGTAGTTATATTACCACTACTATAAGTACAACTATTACAACCAAATATCTATAACTCTAGATCCATCAGCCACATGAAGCGCAATTAGTAATACTTCTGATCAGCACCCCCTTCACAGAAAAGGAAAACGGCCACGCAAAAAACTGTTTTGGATTGAAAAGAGCCTCCAATATTTTAAAAACTTCTACCAATATAGAATTTTATGACGATCAACGGTCTTCTTCAGGGCGCAGCGAGTTCAAACTAATTATCATGGTATAATTATGTAATGTTTCACTATACTGCACATGGACGTTACATTTTGAGTCCACAACAGAGAATAAACCAGGAGCGATACATTTTTTTATATATATCACATTGAATGTGCTCATAGTCTGATAAAATTTGGTAATATACCACTCTGATATATTATCATTTACAAAATAAGTATCTTAAATGTTTTCTTAATAGATATATTTGCATTATAAATAAATTGCTGTATTAAGCACTAAAAAAGGTTTCTAAAATATAATCATTTCTTTATATTTTAATAAAATTTATATTCATTTATTTTAAATTTTAATTTATATATATCTTATTCCCCTTACCCGCGACAGGTGTGGAATCATGCTTCAACGGTGTATATTTATATTAATGACTGCCAGGTTATGCCTTATACTTTTGTATGTTTATTTCTTTTGATGCTTAGAATGATAACCATTCCGTGTTTTGCTGTGTTTAACAATGCTAATATAACAAATTTTTTAAACTGGTCATCTGATTTGTCATTATTTGCAAATTCAACATGGAATTTAACAGAAAACTCTCCAACTACAGAGTAATGAAATAAGTATTTATTTGTTAGCTATCAAGATGTTTACTCGTTCGTTTTTCAGCTTCGGAAAAATTATTCCGACATAGTTCATTTATACAGCATCGGTGAAGCCTCCGATAATCAAAAAATGGTTGTTATTGCCATATCAGACAACCCCAGAAATCACGAGCCTGGTGAACCAGAAATTAAATACATTGGCACCATCCACGGAAATGAACCAGTTGGACGTGAAATTCTACTAAATTTTGCTCTTCTACTGTGTAAAAATTATCACACTAGCCCAATGGTGCGATATTTTGTTGATAATACACGTATACACATTTTGCCATCTGTAAATCCTTACGGATTTAGTGTTGCCCATCCAGGTAATTAATTGCAAAAATTTTTATTTGATTAAAACCGCCTTTTGTACGTTAGCTATAAATTTATAAATTGACAAGCGTATGGACTTAACATTCATTTGACTTGATTAAGATATTTTTAAATCTGGGTAACTTTTCTTGGCCATAAACCGACGTCTTTTATATTTAGTTTTCGCTCACATTATTTAAAGTATCAGTATTTCATTGCAAAGACTGCTTCATTCTTTAGACTAATTACAGGTATAATAGCTCATATCAGCATATAGACAACTTGAAGTTTGTCTAAAGTCAATATTTTTTCGACGGCATTGAACTGTCAGGTGTGATAAAAAGTCAAAGCTCTGCGCCGAAGATATAAACTAGCACAACGACTTTTCATGCCTTGATGAAATGATCCTTGATGGATTAGTTTCAAAATATTTATGCATTCTGTACATTTGTAGAGAAAAATAAAATAGAAGCGTTGCAACATGTTCCTTTATGTTAATAAAAATGACTAGATTATTTTATTATCATTCATGAATTCTAAAATTTGTTTTAAATAGTCTAGTTGGTTTGATGCTCTCCAGCTAGATTAATTAAGATTTTTATATGGCAATTCTTCAAGTATACGGGTGTTCGTTCTGTTTTTTGGCTTGTAATCAGCTGAGTAATGTTTTAAATATACAAATGAATTTTGACATATGTTTTGAAAACTGGGAGGTTTAATTTGAAATTCCCTAGTCTAGTTTCTCTGGTCATGCTAATTTAGGGAACTTTAATTGTACGTAAGTATAGCTCTTAAATTTACTTATGTAATTGTTATTATCCTTCTACGCCATAGCGGCTAAAGTATTGGACTTATATACATTTTTTGTGGCTTGCCAGTATAGACTGTTTTTCTATCTAAATCTATCATTTTCTGGTTGGTATCTCCAAAAAAAACTATTTGACAGGATGAAAAGGCGCAAATGATTAATTATAAAGGTATAATTTCAATATATATAGGGTGCTTATCGTTTTGTTTATTCGCAGAAAACCTATATAACAACCATTGTTTTTAAATGTGATAAAATAGAATGGTCGTTTTTAACTGTTGCACCACTGCCATATGAGATTTAAGAAAAGGATTGCTTTCCGCGTTTCTAACTCTGATAGTTGTTCGATATTAACATTCTACACAGTTGATACATCTATATTTTTTTGGATCGGGATTCACGTAGGTGACAAAGAAAATTTATCTATGTAGTGTTCAGCTCACATATCTAGATGATACATTTTATCCATTATTAGATGGTTGTTACTGCTATATATAGTTTCGCCAAATTTTAAATTTCTCGGACCTGTTGCGCAAATAAATTGAAATATACAATAGCTATTACCTGATGCGAGCCCTTTTTTCCATCTCGCTGGCGTTACTGATCCAAATGGATTCGATACCAACTATTTGACTGCGCTTAATTTGGTGTCTTACAACTCTACGAGAATTATTAATAGCCAAGCTAACAGAAATTTAGCGCCTTGTTTCGATAATCCCATGGATTTTACAGAGACCCAATAAGGGAACCTCAATGCCACATACAATTCTACTTATACTGTTCATAGTGGATCTTGTATTTGTCTACATTAAATTCAATCTTTGATGTTATAATGCTCTCATTTTTTTAAATTAAATACGATTTTTCCAGTTTGCTGCGTAAATTCCAGGTTTATTTTGATTTATTGCTCCTGAAAATTTAAGTACAAATCTATAACAAATAACTGTTTCAAAACGAGTCATAATCCTGGAGGCAACCATTTGATCCATAAATAATTCCTACCCGATCCATTTGAATTCACATTTGGTCGAGGAATGTAAGACGCCGTGTGGTGTAACACTTTACATTCCGTCTTAACTTTGTGCTACTGAATTCCAATGTATGTTTCGCGTAACTATTCGTCAGTCATTCACCATTGTCTTTGTGCACAGAGCTTAAAGTCTGTCTGCCACCTGTATGAAATTCTGCTTGGTTTAAGCGCCCAACTTTAACATTCATTTCATCTGTAACCAAGACTATATGTGAAATTCTTGCTGTATTTAGTAACGAGTTGAATTCGGAGCTAATTGCGCAATTTCTGTCATCTGTGTTGTGATCAGTAAGAGCATATGTAGATACAATGAATAGGCACAGTTGATTAACGTTTTTGGCATTGATTTTAGTAGAGGTATTTATACGTGCTGCACAAAGTTGGGTGTTTACAGGAATTCACTCAGTTAGACAAGCTTCAACTCATAAGTTAAGGACAATATCGTTGCCCTATTGTCCGAATTGAGAAAATTCCTTGGCACCGGAGACATGGATCGTGCACCCAGCTCTGTAATGCTCGTATATATATATATATATATATATATATATATATATATATATATATATATATATATATATATATATATATATATGTATATATATATATATATATCCTGCAAATGACAGACCGAACATATGTTCAGTATAATTGCAGCTATCTCAAATTCCCGGTATACATAATCAAAAATAGTTTGCAGAATGTTGGAAAATGTGAGAGTAAGTATCGAACATGTGTGTTGTAAGTGTACTGTTGCGATGTAACTGTAATTAAAGTTAAAATTCAATACTGAAAAAATCCGAAAAAGTTGCTGGTCAGATACTGTTTTTAGGCGGAGAACTATTATATATGCAATTTCGTATGAGGTATTGCGCACATAGTAACAATAATTTCAGATATGGCCCGATGGATAAAAAACGACTAAAATTTACCTCGATAGAAATGGAGTAAAGGCCGGTGCGACGCTTAGGTTAGGACTAAATAAAGAGAGAAGGGAAGAGATAGTTTGGACAAACTATAGATCTAACCAATACTAATAATATTCAAGTTTCTAATTTAACGAACCTATAGAAATAATTGTATATAAAAATATTTCCAATTATCTAAAATAAATGATTATATTTAAATAATTTTTTTAAATATATATATATATATATGTATATTTAATATATATTTTGCACACCTTATATATATTTATCAAAAGCACAAAAATGCATGTACAACTCAAATACAATTATGCATCTGCATAAATATATATAAGCAATAGTGTGATTTTATATATATTTCCAACCACACCGTATATAAATATATACGAAAGACATAAATATCTACGTTTATAGAACTTATAGAAAGTTGCTCATATATAACAATAATTTAAACAACAGTGTGAGTCAAATGTCTCTAATGAGAAATATATATATATATATAATTGTTTTTATTTATTAATTTTAATCTAATTATTTATTTATTATTACAATATTTATACCACACCTTTATTAAATATATAACAATTTCTTCCATTTATGTATACGTGTGTAAGTACATATCATATATGTTAATACACATATATTTATACAGAATAAATAAATACGTATGATAACAAGTCTATATATACTATATATATATATGATATATATATATATATATATATATATATATATATATATATAAACACAACATTTAATGTTCCTCTTTTAAATAGTATTGCCAACCTTTGAGCCACCCTGCCGCGCGCTACATACAATTTTCTGTTTTATATTAACTAATGTTTTTTAGTTAACCTGTTCACGACTAAATTCTGGACAGTATGTGAAGAGTTCCCAATATGGACGAAACCGGTCTACTGGATGAGCTGCCTTTTCTACATTATACAATGATTAGGTTATATTGACAATGTATACATATAATGCGACTGGTATTTATATCAAGATCGCAACCTTGATTTGAACGATAGTTTTCACCGCCAGTAGAACCAGTGTTTGTTTAAGTATATAAATGTTCACCTCGATACCGCTTTCTCGGGTAGCATTGTGTCATTTCATTAAGGACAGTTTTGGATTAGTTAGTTGGAAATTTTGGGCTGACGAGATGCCATATAGGATTCACCTAAATGAAACTCTACCAAGAAGCATTAGATGGTATATAATTGAAAATTATGTGTATCGTACGACAGGGGAGCTCAGTGATTTGAGCAACAGTTTTCAAAACAGACGTTCTTAGGTTCGAGCTCTGACCGGAGCAAATTCTGGACAGTACGTGAAGAGATCCATGTAATAAAGAAACCGGTCTACTGAATGAATTATCTTTTCTACAAATAGATATCTTAATTTATTTTGAAATATGTATGTAGACAATGGGGCTGGTGAAAATCTGTTTGTACAAGTCGGGTGTTTGCTGTTTTTCGTACGCAAGCCATGGTTCAGATATATAGCAAAGAATGAAATTGGATGCGAAAGGCCGATTGTCAACTCTCTAAAATCATTCCTAGTTTACAAATCTTTTTGCATATATTGTAGCATATACGTTGTAAGCACAAAAATTTAATGGACAACTTTAATCTACCAAGAATTGCAGAAAAAAAAGATTGATACAGGCCAGGCATAGATAGAAAAATCCAAAAATTTAAATTGTATTATTAAAAACTGGCAAAGAGCCAAATATTTTCCTGTTAGGATGGTGTTGACCTTAAATATGGGACTGGAAGTGAAGTTCCAAAAATTCGGAAAATATTCGGAGAAACCGGTTCCAACGTCACTTTCAGACAAACAGCCCATGGGCAGCTACAAAGTGAAGGGGCGAGTGAGAACCCAAACACCAACTATGCACCTGGAAATGCAAAGGAATCAAGATTTTACTGACCTATAAGCGCTATCAATTGTCCCACACAAGGAAACTGCTGGAAAAAGCAACTAATTATATATTTAATAAACTCTTAACATTGGAAAACAATTCTTTAAATCAAGTTTGCGAGCTTGAAGTAAACACTAATCCCATTGTATTTAACCAGTCGTCGAACAACATAACAAAACTACGTACTGCCGACTGGTTAAATACAATGGGATTGGTGTTTACTTCAAGCTCGCAAACTTGATTTAAAGAATTGTTACCACCACCCGCGCAAACAATTATTGTTAAATTGGAAAACAATACCCGTCAAAGCAATATTCGTTATTTCAGTCAATTCGAGTTTACGCGAGTTTACTTCAAGTAAGAGCCGCGTTTCCTATTTTTATCCATCGCACGTTTACGATTATTTAATTCTTAGGTCTCCGGTTGTCGCCATGCTGATCATAAACGGTCGAAGCAATTAACCATGTGCTACTGAGGATAATTTATCATATGTTGCGATTGGTCAAGCAAAATTGGATTGGTGCTTACCTTGTCTTAAGGTGTGATTTAAATATATCTAAGCACTTCTCACACAGTCTATTGTTGCCTAATTGTTTTCTCTATTATTTAAAATTTCTTCTAAAACAGAATTTAATATATATATATATATATATATATATATATATATATATATATATATATATAGTTATATTTTGTGCGGATGCTGTAAAGAGCCGGCCAAATGTGTTTAGAACTGAAGTCAAATTTTGAGAAAAAGAAATTAAATGATCATCCGAGCGTCCTAGCTAAGCCGGACAAACTTGCTTCAGTAACTTATAATACGTAGGAAAGTACTTTAAATTTGAGCATACCTGTTTTATGTCAACTCCCACTTTTGTTAGTTATACAGTTGTTAATGCATTCTTTGGAATTTTACGCGTGATTGGTGACAGAATTAGATCTTTTACGGCGACTTTAGATGAAATGTTGGAAGTTTAGTATATTTTTTTGCTATTATTTGGATCAAAAATTATCCATGGAGACGGCAGCTCGCCGCCGATGAAATGGCTTTTTGGCCTTTGTAACTCATGGCGCGTCAGCGTTATTAGAGTTTCTTTTACCATGCACACCAATGAGAAAATGTCAGACTAACACAGTCTCACCCCTCTACTCCAAAGCATGAACTTGTTCCTCACTTGCATTTCATGCATAACTTTGAATTTCATACTTATGTGGTAGTGAATCATACATATATTCTACTGATTCCGTCGTAAAGACCATCCCCTCCTCAACGTGGTACGACGGTGTCAACCATGTTTCGATGGCCGATCGTACATGGGCTAACGGGGCTATGGCGGTGGTGTCACCAGGGCGTGGTGGATTTCCGACCGGCAATCGGATCTCCTATAAAGTACCACATGAGCCCGACGACGGCACCATGACGCGGCGTGTGTTTCCCGCCAGAAAAGGGGACAACAGCCACAGGATTACATGGACTCCTGGACAGTACCCCGTACTTCCGAATGGCGAATGAGCTCTCAACAGCCACCGGCAACCATGCAACTTACTGCTGCCTTGCAGACTGCGCTTGGATGTGCAAAGGCTAGAGGTGCGTCCTCGATCAAAAAGCCGAGTGGTGAGGGGATACCACTTGTACCAAATTCCCAAGAAACTCCATGAAATGGAGCCGGCTTATCCTCTAAAAGGAGTCAGCCGCAGTAAAGGTATATTCTACTGATTCAGTGCAGTCTTGTTTTAGTAGTTTTTTAGCTTTGATCTCAATGAAATGTGTTACAGGATGGGCATTATAAGAGAATGGTAATTCAAGCCATTTTAATATTTTTATTTCTTACAGAAGACACCGATCTGTCTAAAGGACGCAATAACAGAAACAACGTTGATCTCAACAGGAATTTTCCAGATCGGTACTTTCCAACTGCAGAAAACGAATACCAGGTTAGTGTAAAAATTTCTAGTTTTATGCTAAGAATTAAGTCAGATTAGACATTTTTACCTTTTCACCGATTGCATAGATTAAAACTAATACTGCTCACTCGTGTTTAGATTCTGTTAATGTTTGTGCACTCGAATGGTTCACTAGCTCAACTGACGGTTGCGAGATAATTGGAAGACCTCGTAGGTCGGCAAATCTAAATTCACAAACATTGGACGGCTTCAGAGTCACGTGACAAGTGAGAACCCATCAATCAATTAAAAATACAATTGTGTATTAGGTGTTGCGCAACTAGTAACAAATTGGTTCGAATATGACTAGAAGGATAAATCACTGACAGCATGAACGGAAATTATAATCTCGTACACATTCATTTTGTACTAACTGGCGTCTCATCAGTATTAACTGTTGGTATCTTTTACTAGACTCGGTATATATATCTATATATATATATATATATATATATATATATATGCTTAGTGAGTTACCTTTGAAGTTGTATTGTCGTAAACTTTATATGAAGTAAGCTTCACAACTGCAAGTTCACACATTCTTATAGGCGATTGTACTGTCCCATTTTCCCACATTCTTCATCCAAAATATATAGTGGTTAAAGGACGTAATAGCGACTCCTACTGATGAGTTGAGACTAAGCACGACACGAATGTGCATGAGATTATATGTTCCATTCATGTTGTCTTTGGTTTGTCCTTCTGGTCACAACTGAACTAATTTGTTACTAGACGCGCAACACCTAATAAAAAATTGCATATATATTAGTTCTCCGCTACAAACAGTATTTTTTATGCATTCTTGCCCAATATATAAAATGAACAATTAAATAAACATTTAACAGCTGACTTGGAGCCTACTAGTATTGATTATAAATAAACATTGTATACTTGCTGTTATATTGCAGAAAACTGGGCATTTCTATTAAGGTGATGGCTTGTAATCTTTTTGCTAAAAACGGGCCATACTGGTGAGACATTGTGGCGATAATCTCTTATGCCGGACAGGCCTATGGCGGTAAACCACACTTGCACGGTTTTAATTTCGCACTGGGAATAGGCGACCTTGTGGCCTATCGTAACACAGTATTCAAGAGCATATCAGGCTGAGTTATTTTGCTAACGATTTTTGTGGAACCAACATAGCTGACTTTTAATTACCAATTCCCTATGCGTATGCATTTGCTATTTTCATTACTTCTGCACTTTTAATTTATTTTTAACGAAATTAGTGCATTTTCGTAGTTTAAACTTTGCTATTTAAAATTGGTCTAAGTTAAAGAATTGAAGTAGTTTACTTATGTAGGCCAGTCATAGATGGACTCAGATTCAGGCAGTCAATTTTATAACTTTTATCTTCATTATGCGAGTGAGTCTGAGGTTTATCCATTATTCTCAGACAAAATTCATTATTATTCAGTTCATTTTTAATTTAACTACACATGCGCGCACCTAGGTTTTTGTTTAATTAAAGCAATTTTTATCGTTTGTAACAAGTTATGGAAACGGCAAGATACGATAGACTTTAACATATAATTCAGAGCAGTTCATCAAAATTTGCATGAAAAATATTTTCTGAACCATGTAACTTACTGCGCATTGTTATATTAGTCTTTCTTTTATTGTGGAAAACAATAAAAATATAAATCGTTATAAAGGAGAAAACACCATTGAAGCGGTACCTTATTGGTAAATCGTGATTTTAATTCATAAATGGAGATCAGTGCGTTGCGCAATTAAAAATGAACACTTTAAATGTAGATCATGTCTCTCGACGGTAATGTGCAATCTGGTATTCCTCCAAATCAGTATTGACTATTAACAAGCAATTGATGACAATTGTTTAAATAAAATTTACAAAAGTGAGGCAAGGACCGATAAAATTTTATTTAGCCAGTCAGTTGCCCGGACCAACCCATTTTGATCTTTCATGGTGACTAACGAAACATAAAAGTCAACTGACCACCTGGTAGTACACCATAATGCATATGTAAGGTATGGAATGACAAATATACAGCTTTTTATCCCTAGTGGTCTCGCATTTATCGTGTTCCACTTAGATAGTCGGCTGCAGAACGTGTATGCAGCCACGAAAATAAACTCTTTCCAGCTTTTACTACACATTTATAAGTTGCATCATGAGGCAATCGTTGATTGCGTGGTGGTTGGTGATAAAATTTAAATCTAGTTTGTTGGCATGAGATAAACGCCAACCAAATTTTATTCAATATTCAAACTACTGCTAGTTGAATGTACCGACGCGTTTTGACATTCCATGGTCATCATCCTCGTTAGTCAATTTGCCACCTTGCTCTGTTAATAATCATGGAGACCTAATTGCCTCAACGTGTGCGACTGATGATCGTTTCTATAGGTTGTGCGTTTGTTTAAACAAAGTGGGATTGTTGTTTATTTCACTTTCGAAAACTAGATTTAAATAATATTTATAATTAATTTTGTAGTTATGTGTCAGTGAAGCATCAGTTTATAAGTGCTCATGTGTTGTTATTTGTGTTTGTGATGATACTGAAGTTATACCTAAAACTAGCAAATGTAATTACGTTAAGATTGGTGAGGCAATCTGTATTGTCTAAATTTGTGACACACACTTCACTTGTATGCACTAATGACATTTACAGTCGCTGCTAAAAGCAAATTGAAAATATAACTAACTTGATAACATTAACGCTGTTGGAAAACACCCTTGAAACTGCGATACCAATTTGCGCCACATGGAGTGCCCAGAACAGTATAATAGTCCGCGCAAACGCTTTCCCACTTCACAGGCTAGCATCATACCCCTTTCAAGCAAATATTTTCAAATGCCGACAAAAATTAATATTTACTCGCTTTAATATCGGTTTTAAAATTTGTAAATCAGCGCATATTACCTCTGGTGAACATGTACTTAACGCAGTGGTATATGCATCGTAAACTCAACAACCACCGAAAACAGTTAACGAGATGAAGTAGAATGGAAGGCAGACGGATAGTGGTATAATGTGATATAAATAAGCCAGCATGCTCCTTAACTAAGTACAAAGTTTAAAAATAGTTACAACTTTTCTTGCTAGACGAGAAATTAGTTGTAATTAATGAAAACTATGGAATGATTAAGCTTTATTTATCACTCTATAAATATATATATATATATATATATATATATATATATATATATATATATATATATAAGCTAATCTCTCTGGAGAATGTAATTTTTAAACTTATTTTTATTCTTTTTTGTTTCTATCAGTCAATGGTCAATTTAAAAGTAATTTCTCTTCGATTATATTCCACTTGTCTGACCCTAGCAACCAGAAACGGTTAATGTGATGAATTGGATTCAAGCACATTCCTTCGTTCTATCCGCCTCTTTCCATGGTGGTGCACTATTAGTGGCCTATCCGTGGGACAGCGCAGTTAACTCACCTTTACTATCATCTTCCAGTTCTGTTTGGCGAGGTGATCGCGCACGACATGGAGATTTACGACTTGCACACTCCAACAGATTGGCCTCAACCGGCCGTTCTTCTGATCACATTCCGACTTCAATGCGTGCTGAAAGCGGCGGTATAGGTACAGGATTTGGCGTTGCGCGCACTCCTGACCATTCTGTTTTTGTGCAACTGGCCCGAGCCTATTCCCTTGTAAGTTTAACCACATTTTTTAAAACATTAATAGACTAAAATCAATTTGAACTCTGACATCTCTTTTTTATTGCACTACCAACTGAGGTATCTACGAGTGCATTTATTGCATTTTACGAGATTATATCTTCTAGTTTGTTCATCGTATTTTATCATGACCTAACTAACTAACCGACTAATGAATGGATGAATTTTTTTTTAAATTTAGCTGCCAGCACGATCCAGTCGAAATAATTGGTTATTTCTGCATCGGAGTTTCTGAAACCCTCCAAGTAGGAGACATAGATTCTTGTTTCGTAAGCATGCGCGTGTTTTTGAACGTACCGATAGGCGTAAGTTATTTTTATCACCTGCCTCAACGTGGGCTCTGCCAACATCAAAGGGATTTAATTGTCTTTTGTCCTACCGGCAACGTGACTTCAGCACGAACACTGATTTTTAAGGTAGTCTGAAATTTCTCAAATCAAGAACACCAACCATTGTGAACAATTACGATATCAGCAAAGCCCTATTCTCCAGCTTTTATCGTCATCAGTTATCATATTTTGTGGTAATCATGATACTATGCATTAAAAAACTATTATTTTTCTATTCTCGATTGATTATATATATATATATATATATATATATATATATATATATATATATATATATATATATACTAATAGCAGTAGTACTTCTACTACCAACACTACTAAAACCATTACTAATACTACTGCTGATACTATCTCTACTACTACTATTACTACTACAACTACTACAACTGCTACTATTATTACTAGTACTACTATAACCATTACTACTACAACTGCTACTAATACTAATACTATTTCATTTATATTACTACTACTACTACTAACACTACTATCAACTACTGCGAATACCACCACTAATAATTATATTGGTAATACTAGCACTACTACTAATACTACTAATAATACTTATACTACTACTACTAATAACAATAATTATACTACTTATTTTACTAAACAGCGTAAAACACTGAAGTTTCGCTGACGCAAAACTTTAAAATTCATAATTAGGCATCGGCTGTAAATAAATAAGAGTGGTGAATTGAGACCGCTAGTCTGACCACTGTTAGGAGATACAATAAATGCGCTAGATTACCACCAGTGTAGCCAAACGAATTATGGTATTATTTTCCAAAAATAATATTTATTTATAGCTTAAGCAGCCTGATATAAATATTTAACTCCTCTCATGAACACACAGGGCGTAACATAATGTTTTAATATTTCCTTGTGCATCTTAAAGGAGTTCCTCGTGTTTTACTAAGCTATTTAATGGTTTCTCGCGCAAACATCTTAATCTGTAGGCTCATAAAAGAATGGCTTCTGGAGATTCGAATTGTCGTGAACGGAATTTTTCTGATGGTATCGTGAACGGACACGACTGGTATCCAGTACGTGGTTCTATGCAGGACTGGAACTATTTGTACACCAATTGTTTTGAAGTGACAGTTGAGCTGGACTGTGTCAAATATCCTCGTGGTTCACGTTTGCCAGATTTATGGAATGAGAACAAATTTGCACTAATGAACTTTGCTGCCCAGGTAAGATTTCATTGGTACACGGTTTATTTATTTTATACTATCATTGTTTTCCTAGCGCATTCTTTTCATGCGTGCAACAGCTTCCCTTTTTTGCCATACCTTGACCGGTGATGTTTTCTACATGCCTGTCTTTGCTACTCGGATAGAAATGTCAGTATCATATCGGCGTACACTGATGATCCCTTTCATTATATGGATGATATGCAGTACTAAGCGCCAAGGGAGGTAGGCTAATTTTGCTTGTAACTCTTTAGCACCGTTACATATCTCGCAATAGTATAAGCTCAGTGGACACTAAAACGTTTTTGTTTTGCATCAAGAGCTTCACCTGCTTAATTCCCCGATCTCCATATTTGTATCTATATATGGGTGCATTTATATATTTATGTACGTTGATATGTATGCATTCATGTATATATTTATGTATGCATATATATATATATATATATATATATATATATATATATATATATATATATATATCTTTGTGCTTATTTATGTCAATGTGTTTATTTATCTTTAGTTTTGCATTATATATTTATGTATGCATGTATGTATGCTTATTTATAATAGTGTTATGCGTGGGTGTTTGTATGTAGTTCTTTAGGTGACTATCTATGTATGTATATATGCATATATGTATGCATGTATTTACGTATGCACGTATTTATATTTATGTGGATATATATGTGTATGTATTAATGTATGTTTGTTTGCATGCAAGAATATATGTAATTACGTATGTAAATATGTATATATATATATATATATATATATACATATATATGTATATATATATATATATATATATGTTTGTATGTGTATATGTATTTTGGTATGTAGGCTGTTATAAATGCATGTATGTACGTGTTTGTGTATATATGTATTAATGTATGTATTTGTATATGTTTTTATGTATGTGTGTATTTAAAAAAAATTATGTTTATTCATTTTTTGGAAATATATTTCCATTTCTAGAATTTTCGCAGAATAGCACTTTTAGTTCTATGTTTATATGTTTATATATGTTTATTTGTGCATTATATATTTATGTATGTATGTGTGTATGTTTATTGATAAGTGTGTCTATACATGGATGTTTGTATGTAGGTATTTAGGTAATTATCTATGTATGTATGCATATATGTCCGTTTGTATGTATGTATATGTGCGTATGCTATATATATATATATATATATATATATATATATATATATATATATATATATATTTATGTGGGTATATATTTGTATGTTTTTGTGTATGCATGTATGCATGCAAGTATGTATGTATTTCTGTATGTATAATAATTTTTTGTATGTGTGTATATGTATTTTGGTATGTAGGTAGTTATATATGTATGTATGTACGTGTTTGTGTATTTATATATGTAATTATGTATGTACATGTGTTTGTATGTTTGTTTGTAAATGTCTATTTAAATAATTTAAGTTTCAGTTTTTTGGAAATGTATTTCTATTTCGAGAATTTGCGCGGAAAAGCACTTTTAGCTCTTTTTTGCGCGCAGGTTATGGGAAGGGCACTTAAAATATTCGAAATTTTTGTATCGTGTTTTAGTGGTGTATTTCAATTTTGCTTGAAAATTAAAATTGCTAGGCAGTCAAAATTGGATTCTTTTTTTAACGCCTAATTATATTAATCTATCTATTGTTTTTAAGTTAAGTTGGACACGCTTCAGTTTAAAGTGAATTGGTAAAATTTAGATTAACGCATTTATTCGGAACCGATTTGTACGCATGGTGTAACTCATGCATATTCGTGCTTATATTCCACTAATTTTCCTGTTTCGGCTCTTATTTTTTACCTGTCGTTGTTTTATATGTAGCTGGCGTTGTTATTGCAGTTGTTGTTGCTTTTTTTGTTTATTTTACTACTGTTTTTTTCATACTAATTATATTGTTTTTTGTCGTCAATGTTGTTGTTTAAACAATCCTTGATTGCGTAGGTGGTGGTAACAATTTATTCAATCACGTAGGCGAACTGGAAGTAAACTCCAATCCCATTTTATTTAACTAATCGTCGAACTACATAGCAATTCTTTAAAATAAGTTCTCGAGCTTGAAGTAAATGCCAATCCACTTGATGATCATGAAGGTTGGAAACGCTTCAGCACGTGTGACTGACGGTAGTTTTGCTATGCTGCTCGACAACTGGTTAAATACAACACGAACTCAACAATTTGATTCAAATAATTGTTTTTGTTGTTTTTGCTGCTGATATTGTGTTTTTTGTCGCTATTTTTAAGCTGATATTTGTACGTACCTTTCTTTAAAAATGTTCAAATACTTTTGCTCCTCAGGTGCATTTAGCATTGAAAGGTTTCCTAATTGATGGAGAGACGCAACTGGGTCTGGCATTGGCTGAGGTTCATACATCGTACAGTCCTAGAACTGTGTTGACCGCCCATCCTCACGGAGACTACTGGCGTCTTCTACCGAAGAATTTAACTCGAGTCGATGTGTGGGTCACAAAAGAAGGGTAGGTGGTACAGAGATTCTTTTTTTGTTAAATCCTCCCATGCAGTAATTTAGTTTGTTGCATTGTGAACATTTGACTAACATGGTACTGAATTAATAAAGTCAAGAGGTTTGGTCGTCTACTGTGTAGTTGAATATCTAATTAAATGACCGAAAATTATTATAATCAAGTTTGCGATCTTGATATAAACAACTGACCCATTAATTAATTACATATGTCAGTATAAACTAAGAATTGTATAGTGTAGAAAGGTAATTCATTCAGTAGACTGGTTTCGACTTTATTGGGAACTCATCATATACTGGCCAGAAATTGCCACGACAGGGCTCGAACCTGGGCACGTCTCCTTCGGAATCTGGTGCTCTAACTACTGAACCACCCTGCCGCACACTACACTACATACAATTTTCAGATTTATACTAAGTAAAGTAACTTGATTAGTCTATTTTTCCTTTAGGTGGAGCTCATATGGCATCCATTTAGACCCAAATTTCCAACTAACCCTAACCCCAATCTGTAATTAATGAACAGACGCCACCATAGTTCAGAAATGACAGATTTGTGATGGTTAGATGGAACTTTGTGTCTAAATGGATGTCATATGGGCTCCACCTAGTGGAAAAATTGAATAACCAAGTTACTTTAGTTAGTTTATAACTGAAAATTGTGTGTAGTGTTGTGTGCGACAGGGTGGTTCAGTCGTTAGAGCACCAGATTCCGAAGCAGACGTGCCCAGGTTTGAACCCTGTACCAACGCAATCGGAGTTAATAGTGTGTACGAACTTACATTTTTCACATTGAAAATGTTTTTTTTCTGTAAAATGTGCTGAATTGCCAATAATTAAATTGTTTTTATCTTTACGCAAAACAGATATACTTCTACAATTTAATCTACTGTGACATAATTTGAAGTTACAGTGTTTAACACCTTGAATTGTGTGAAATACATTTGGCTACTTTTCTTTCCTTTCAAAGTATCTCCAACCGGACAGACCAAAGATTTAATGACAAGCTGACACCATCTCAATTAGTACATGAAATGGGTGACCTAAGGTTCATTATAAATGTACATATTCTTCAAATCAAGGATCTAAGCTTAAAATTAGCACCAATTGCCTCGTATCTAACAAGGCTTAACATAGTAAAGCTACAGTCGGTCACACGTACTGACTCGTTTCGACCTTCCATTATCACAATCAGAGCACAGCGAGAAACCGTCTAACAATAATTTAATGGTTATGCATATGGATAAGATATTTAAAATTATATATGATGCTGTAACTTCTAGTAAATTCGCAATCTTTATGCTTGGCTAAAAACGATTTCAAATTTTATGCGACGGGTTAGATACGATAGGAAAGATGTTAACCTTAGGATAACAAGCTTGATTTTAAGAATACTTTTCACCAAACCAGCAATGACGTATAGTTTACTCATACAAATTTTATACACGTGACGAAATCGAATGATTATCTTTAATGTTTGGGTTACGCGACAGTGAAATATTAGCGTAAAATTCGAATGGAATTCTGCTCATGATAATGAAGATGATAAGGGAGAGAATATAAAGATCATGATCATTATGTGGAAGATGAAAATGATAGGGACGAAAATGATTATGAGAATGATTTTGATGATGATGATGATAATGATAATGGTGGTGGTTATGATGTGAAAACTATGGTGATGGCGTTGATAATGATGATGGTCGTAATGATTATTTTCGGATGAGGTTAAAGATGAAAAACTTTATAATGAAAATGGCAATAATGAGGATGATAGTAATGATGGTACTGTTAATGTTTACGTTTTTAATGAGAATGATGATAACGAATATTATTATTATTATTAGTATTATTATTATTATTATTATTATTATTATTATTACTGATGATGATATTGATTATGATGCTAGTAATAATAATAACAATAATAATGATGGTAATGATAATGATGACACATTATGTATTATAAAGTTATTTTTAATCAAAACTGAAGTTTCTCATTTTCATTTTTTACATAGTTTTAGGCCTTCAATATGGACCAAATGCATTTTTATTTATCAGTTTTCATCTTTGTTTTGTGTTGTCACAAATTGATAACGTCTATTTTTGTAATGTGTCCTATTTTAAGTAAGCACTTGTTGTCTATGGTAAATTTTAAATTTTCATCTTTTGATAATTCGTAATGTAACTTTGACAGGTTTACGATGCTCAAAAAGTTTTATTGCAGTTAGTGGTGTTAAATTAATTCATTCGTTTATTCACGGTGAAGAACATACAAAATTCGCTAGTAACCGATGCTTCATTGACGTATAGCTATGACAAGATTGAAGAAAGTAAATTAAGCCAAAAAGAAGAAATATTATTCTTAAATTTTAAAAGAGTGATTTATGACGGGGATCGAGATAATATGGGTAAGTTTACCTTCGTAACACACAGAAGTCAGCTAATTTAACCTCTAAACAACACCGTTATGGTCAAATCAGCTTTAAGGTTAACTAATATGGACAATACAACTTCTATACGATTGACACGCTATAGCCACATAAACATAACCAAACCTCGTAGTTAACTCTGCATAGCTAAGAAGAGAAAGTAACTAGAACTATTTGTCAATAAATCTGCAACAGGATCGCTACTGAACTCAACACGATTTCATATTGGTCAAGGTTTCCAATTATGAAATATAATTCGCAGATGGACTTCATCCTGGCAGACGAGTCTGTCCCACACTACCCAATTAGAATATAGTTGCCTTTACTTGTGTTTTTGTTTTGTCAAAATCTGCCCACCCTGTTTCTTGCTTCAATCTGGCGCTAGGTGGGATGATATGACACTGTTGGGCAATCAAACTGATGAAATAGGCCAAATGTGCCCGAGCCAACGTAGTTGATGGCGCCTTATTTGATTATCTATTGAGGAGCACTTTTTGACGGATTCAAAATACAATTTAACAATAATTGATTGCGCGGGTGGTGGTAACAACTCTTTAAATCAATTATGCGAGCTTGAAGTAAACAACAATCCCTATTTCACACTCTCTCCCTGTTTAAATGTTTCAATTTTTTTGCCTTGCAATTTATGCATAAAGAGATGTTCAATTGTAGGTACTTGAGAAGAAGATGAGAAAAAAGCGGCTCTTGCATCTGATAAAATCTCTTTTCATTTTTGCACATGCAAAGGGTACTATGAAATATAGAACAGTCGTCCCGTTTATTCAAATGGTTGAACAAATGGAGGACTGCGACATACTAATCAGCCGAAACCATGTTAACGAACTTCGATGAATATTGATCGCGTTTTCAGCCTATTTGTCTTACTTGAATTAATTGATTTAATTAATCGGTATAATCTGCAGTTCATCTTCGGTTGCCAAACGCTTCTACAACAGTTGTATGCATTCTATCAATTCTATTAATACCCTGATTATTCTTCTGCAATTAAATATCACAGTTTTCTTACAACCAACTTAATTAATCAATCGTCCAATCTATTGTATGCCGGACAGTTTCACAACTATTCGCATGCCACTATTAACTTTCCGCCTCAACATATTTTAATGATTAAGAATTCGCTTGCAAAACGAGGGGTTGTAGAGTTACGAGTGTTCGATTGAAGCATTTTAGCAGAATTAGCTGGTCATAAGGTGTTCTACGTTCAGAAAAAGTTTGTTTACTCCAAAAGGTGAAAGTAGTTTATCACCAATGCAATTTTAAGTCAATGAATTCAAAAAATATTTGAGTTATATTATAAGTTGGTATCGAATCGGTACCTCATTTTGGAATAAAGATATTATTCATGTTATGTATGGCTTGTTACGGAGAAATAATATAAATGAAACTATGTATTAGGTGTTGCGTGATAATTTAGTTCAAATAGGATCAGAAGAATAAACCAAATTCAGCATGAACCACAGATATAATCACGTGTAAACATGCGTTTCGTGCTAACTACTATCTCATTGGTGGGAGCCGGTAATCTGTCATATATCCACTATACATTTGGTCAAGATATGCGATACTATTTGTCCGCAAAATCACCCACACGAATGTTTATTCAAACTGCAGTGGACTTAACCTCATGTACAATCTTCAATAATGCGTCTTCATAGCCAACTTCATTTATTATAATATACTCCGAGCCTGCAAAGTGTAGAAGCCCCTTGGCCACTACCATAGGAGAGCCTCTCAGATGCCAGGCTCGGATCATTAGAACAACTGAATTCCTCAGAACTTACTCTTAAACTACATTCCTTAAGACATTTCGTAATTGCTTTGTATCCTCTATCGTTTTTAGCCTTAATGTAAAAATAAAATTTATTACAATATATTTATTATAACAATTTATGTGTGCTCACCGTCTCACTGATTGACATAGAGAACATAACAGAATCGAAAAACTTGAAAACAAATATCCACGATAATTAAATACTGTTTGTTGCGAAGAACTAATATATTTGTAAGTATGTATTAGGTGTTGCGAACCTAGTAACAAAATAGTTCAGTTGTGACCAGAAGGATAAACCAAAGGCAGCATGAACGGAAAGTATAATCTCGTGCACATTTGTTTCGTGCTTACTGGCGACTCATCAGTAGGTGCCGCTATTACGCCCTTTAACCATTATATATTTTGGTCAAGAATGTGGGATAATGGACGGTACAATCTCCTAGATGAATGTGTAAACCTGCAATAGTGAAGCTAACATCATATAGTCTACGACAATGCGAATTCAACGCTAACTCACACCATATAATATATATACCGAGTCTGTTAAGGATACTAACACTATGGTAAATGTGTTAGTAACCGATACCCACATTATTGTACCAAAAAGGTACATGGTACTAACACTATGGTTTCGGAGTCAGAACATGGAACCAACATGATGGATATCAATTTTTGCTATAGTTCACCGAAATTGAGAATTAAAACAATTTCTGAACACCTGCTACTCCAGTAAATCCATACACTCTGGCCTTGATCGACATCAGTTATCACATTTCGTGGTAAGCATGACATCATTCAATTCAATATATAACAGTTAATTGGTGTTTATTGCGGAGAACTAATATATATGCAAGTATGTATTAGGTGCTGCGAATCTAGTAACAAATTAGTTTAGTTGTGACCAGAGGGTTTGTTTTAATTCTTCATATGGATGCGGTAACTAAGTCTGCCTGAGTGCCAGACTTGTTGAATTAAACTTTAGTTAGTCGTGGAGACAACAAATATTCTCATTTATTCCATGAAGATAATAAATTTCGCATAATAAAATTATGTTTGATATATTATTTACCTTGGAATTCATACTTTTATTGTTTCTGTGTCCAGGCAAGAAATATTGCGTTCTGATTCTATTTACACTATATATATTGAATATGAAAGTAAATATAATTAATCTTTGAGACGACGTGTATGTTCTTTTTGAGCATATTTTTAGCATAGCCGATAATATTTCATGTATGTCTCGAACCCCAAACATTTTATTCACAACCATAGAGCTTATTCCGAGCGTTCATATAATCTGAGAATTGCACGCCAACTAAAGTTACACGCAAACTCTTTGCTTAGATTAACTTCAATTTATATTTACCATCGGAATGGCGTGGTTTCTGACTTAGAAAGCTATATCCGAAATGGATGATTGGAAATAATATCTACAGGCACTCGTCAATGTCAATTATTCACTAAGCACTGGTCCACGAAATGGAATGATCAAATGTGAAATTAATTTAAGCATTTCCGTATTAGCTGCAATTTAGTGCTATGCCCTATCTCTGCGTAAAAACAAGTTGAGTAATATAATTTCCTTGTACCCTTTTCATATGCAAACCGAAAAATAAATTTAACCAGATTTAAGAACCGCTTATTTCTCACATTCTATAAACTATAAATATAATAAAAACTTTAACAATATACTTATATATATATATATATATATATATATATATATATATATATATATATATATATACATATTGAAAGGCCAAACATATTTTCCATTTTTATATTGTATTAAGCCACTGTTATATTTACTGTGAGAAGAATGTGAAAGAAGTTCTCGTTCCCCTCATAAAAATCTCTATATATATATATATATATATATATATATATATATACATAAAAAGATGTTTACTCGTAGATACTTGAGGGAATATGAAAAAGAAACCAGTTCTTTTCTCATATCTGAAGCTTTCTTCCTTTTTTTGCACACGGAATACTTCCTATGAGTTTTATTAAGGCTCGCATTCCGAAATAATATATTATTGTCCAAATAGTGTCTAATTTGCCTTTTTAATATTTAATAGATACATCATTAGAATTGGTCGATATTTAAAAGTTAATTTCCTATGCCTTAAAACGCATCATATGAAAATTTGTCAATCATTAGGATTACAAATCACCATTGAAAAAAATGTATTTTACTGTAAAGGCGTATTGAATTATGTATTAAGTAATGCGCCTCTAGCAAAAAACAATATAATCTTTCGCATACATGAGTTTCGTGCATCCAGGTGACTCGCCATTAGGACCTGGTAATACACCAAAAAAACATTAAGACTTTGGTCAATATTGTGGAACATTTAAGCGATGCAAACACCTACAAGCATGTGTATTCAAATAGTAATAGAGTCAAATTAATATAAAGTCATCGACAATGCGACTTCAAGCTTAGACTCCTTATATATATATATATATATATATATATATGCTCTCCTATATATATATATTACTAACTCTGTGGTTTAACCTATTTAAACCATTTTTTTCGAGGAGCACACAATTACTTCAATTTAATATACATTGATTCTCTTCAAAGACATCGCTAGAGCAACAGGTTTTCAGAATTGATTTTTGTTCTCAGTCTTTTTTAAATTAAGACAATCTACCAAACCATAGATTTGGTATCCTGTTCAGGTTTGGCAGTTATTACATGTTTTGAATTGGCTTTTAATTCACTATGCCAAAGACTTTTAATAAAGTTCACTGTATAACTGTTTGAATACACATACGTAAAGGAGATTACACCGTCCAGCTGTTCCATATTCGTGACCAAATAATAAGTCATTTTTAAACTTAATACCAGTGTTAACTGGGAAATCGCCAGTAAGCACGAAACTCATGTGTACAAAAGATTTGACCGTTGATTCATACTGACTATATCATATCCTTTTGGTCCTATTGCATCTAATTTTATTGCTAGATACACAATTCCTAACACATATCTGCATATTTATCTGTAGTCGGTATCAAAGAACACATAATTTTTATACTAAACAATGGAAGTTTATTTTACTAATTATGAAGCAATCTAGATTGGAATATTAATAATGAATAAAACATTGTTATTATTGTGATTCAGAAAAAGAGATTAATCCAAAATTGAAACGAATCTTACATCATGCTTCTTATTTGATGTAGATCGTTTGGACGGCCTTGTGCTACTTCGAAATTGTTGCGAGGTAAATCCAAACGTATTGCGTTTTCGTGAGAATAATCCTGGTGCACTACTCAGCTCCGAAGTGTCTCTTGCGCTATTAGAATCACTTGTTTTTCTGTCATCTAGGATTTTACTATCTGCTTCGACTTTACCCGTTCGATTTCTGTAGTTAAGGTTTATATTGGTTGTTTTTCCCTTCTTCTCAGCAATAAAGGTCTGATCAGATCTATGTCGGAATGGTTGCCAAGGCGACTGTCCATCAAGATTTGCATTTGGTTGCATTACGTCATCTGCAAAGCTGACGACACTTGCGGACTTCGGTTTTGTATGGCACGGAGCAGCGTTGCCGGCAATGGTGGTTGATTTCTCTTTCACTGAGCTGGTTTTACGATAAAGCCTTCTAGTTAAATTGCAGAATATAAAATTGAAAATAATGAAAAATATCTGTTGAGAACATAATCCTGATTTTATGTCTACTATTTCTAAATACTTGCAGGTTACAAAATTAAGTTTAAACATCTCTGTCATGTTCAAGTGACAGGCCTCAAAATCTTAACAAAAATTTTGTCAATCGAAGACCTAGCCGAACCTATTCGTGGTTGAATGAGGCCCTATACATTGCACTGTAAAACTTTAAACGCAACTGAGTTTGGTGTCTAATTTAAGCCTTAGAAATTGCAAAAATAAATATCTTTGGCAAATGAACAATTCTTGCGATTAACGAAAAAATTCTCGACATTGCGAATAAAAGGTAAAAAAAAGTTTCAATGAATTTTATATCTAATAACAAATTTCTGCATGGGTGTAAACAGATAAATACACCTGATTATTGACTTGTAATTAATTCTTTATTTAAAAAATTCAATAAACCAGTATAACTTCAATGCTCCCGTTGCCATTTCTCTTGAAATTATTTACTATTTTCTACTATTTTATCGTCAATATTTGGCGTTATTTTGGTAAATCACTTGATAAATGTAAAAAAACTATTGTCTGGATGCTCAAACGCCTACATGATATCAAATTACGCTAAAAATATGTTTATTTGCATTGACACGTCTGATAAATATTTTTTATGCTCCAAATAATTTAACGTATGCAAAAATCGATTAAAGCTGGTCATTCAAATAACCGAGAATTCCCAGACATAATTTTTGCGAAATTATCTAAATAATTAATTCTATTAACAAATAGACAATTCTTGAAATTAACAAATAAAACAACATAATAGGAGATGTGATGACTTCCTTCGTTGCTGCAGGTTTAAATATGTAATAAAGTAATATTTTTACAGTTAAGGTAAATGTTAATGATAACTATAAGAAGAGACGAAACATCAGAGACCAAACTAAATCTTT
>JAQBSW010006031.1:27500-52010 GCA_029291075.1 Eudiplozoon nipponicum
TGTAATTAAGCAAAAAAGTAAATCTGATACTCAATTCATCTAATGGTATAAATGAAACCTGTTTAAAAAAATTCAATGCAAATACCCTGAACTACTCAAGACATCTTTATTAAAAATGAGTATTATCAAAGATTTATTGAAAAAAACATAAAATAGAAAAAACAAAAGCAGTGAAATTGCAACCAATTAAAGAAATATCTGAAATTACTTTTTTAAATAGGCGCAGCATCCGAAGTTTTTACTCGGTGAATTAGAAAAGTAGAGCCTACTGAGACGGCTTATAAAAAACTTATGTATTGTCACAACAAAATTCTTGTTAAATATAAATGTAAATGATAAGCTCCCTTTGAAAAAAGAATATAATATTGTCTATTTATAAACTCGCAATAAATTTGCAAACCGTTTTGAATGCAGAAGTGGTGGATAACTAAATAAACGAACCCAAAAGCATCTTAGACTTAACAATTAGAAGAATTTTCCAAAAATTGTCAAACACATTCTTTTATAAATTCACTCTTCAATCCATGCGTATGTCCTAGTGCTCGTTAAAGAAAGAATGGTAAAGGATCTGTCTATTGAGGGAGCTGTTAATTACAGTTAAATATACATTATTCTTTATATGAATTCCATTGAAACGACTAAATGTTATATGCTTAATCCTTTGCATGTACGTTTTCGCTCTCGGATCTGTGATATATAATGCATAGATTTGATGAAGCTTAATTAAATTTTACTTTAAATATAATACTTGTAGAGCTCGATATGTATACATTTTAATTCAGCCATTATTATGTATTTGTAATTTTAATTGAGAAATCAATTGTCTGTGTAAGTATAAATCTATTTTAATGCAATAATAAACAACAAAAAGGCCATTTTCATTTCGCCAGAGCACAACCCGAGTGTTATTTATGGAAATTTACATCGTCAGTATTTTGATGCACGAAGGATAAAGTTGGATTAAAGACACATGATACGACAACACACAGGAAGCGGGAACTATACATGCGGGGAAATGCGTGAACACACATACTCACAATCAATTGCCAGTTTAAACAATCATTGATTTCTCGATTAGTGTAACACTTCTTTGAATCAATTTTACGAGCTTTAGTTAAACACCAATTCCCTTGTACTGCACTTGTGATTGACGGTAACTTTGCTTTGTTGTTCGACGACTGACTAAATACAATTCCAAGCTCGCAAACTTGATTTATAGAAATGTCAATTTTTATTTAAAATAAGTACAAACTACATAATTAAACGAACATTAGTTGCGCGAGCGGTGATAGCGTTTACTATAATCAATATTGCGAACTTGATATAAACACCTGACCCATTAAGTACATACATTTGTCAAAATAAAAAAGAATTGTATAGTGTAGATAAGGCAATTCATCCAGTAGACCAGTTTCGTCCTTATTGAGAACTCATCACGTACTGGCCAGAATTTGCCGCGGACAGGGCTCGAACGTGGGCATGTCTGCTTCAGAATCTGGTACTCTAACCACTGAGCTTATTTGGCATCGTATAGCGCGATGTCTGTTGAGTAATGACAGATTGGAGATGGTTAGTTGGAGCTTTTGGTCTAAATGGATGCAATATAAGCTCCACCAATAGGAAAAAGACTAACCGAGTTATATTATTGAGTATATGAGGGAAAATTGTGTGTAGTGTGCGGCAAGGTGGACAGTGGTTAGAGCACAAGATTTCGAGGCAGACGTTCCCAGGATCGAGTCCCCTCCGCGGCAAATTCTGGCCAGCACGTGATGAATTCCCAATAAGGAGGAAACCGGTTTACTGGTTGAATTGCCTTTTCTACACTTTACAATTATTAGTTTATATTGACAAATGTATGTACTTAATGGTTTAGGTGTTTATATCAAGTTCGCAAACTTGATTATCGTAAATGTACAAGCTAATTTTATTTAATTAGCTGAGGATTAAGAATGTTACTCAAGTATTTTTAAAATTTTGTCGGAGTGCTAGCATTATATATTCCAATGTCGTTGTTGTCGTGCGTAATTCCTTTTCATTTTTGGCCTTGAATAATACTTAGATTTCCGCCTGATTTGGAGTGTGATTTTTATAAGCAATGCGCTCAACTATTGCGGAAACGTTCTCCCCTATGCCAGCTGTGGCCATTAAAATGTTTGCTGAATTTACTTCCTGAGAACCAGACAGGTTTAAATAGCACATTGAACAGCTGTGACATTTGTATAAATGTAAAATGTTGGACTATCCGATTGCTTGCAACTTATCCTTTACATTTAAACTTAGCAGGCGCATTGCACTATAAAGAAAAATCAATTTTGTAATAGATATCCGAGATATCGCTGTTTAATTTAATCTGGCTTTTTGTAATTATGTTATACATACCTGCTTTATAATAAAGTTATATTTCCACGCATAACTTATTTCTCTATCAAAATTACAAATGCATAGTAATGGCTCAAGTAAAATTATATATGAATTTAAGTGCTGTGTGAAGCCACTACCACATCTAAATATTAATCATCCTATTTCACTCCAATGCGAATATGGCGAGGTTTTGTGGAAAAAAATTGTATTTGTGGTGCATAAATATGACCGATTTCCTCTAAGGTTTCCCAATCTATGCCATTTGGCTTCTCTGGATAACATAGAATGCAATAGAAACGCAGTATCTGCTGCTTGACAGTGTGGAAAGCGAAATCTCAGCGTCGGAACCTCGTATCAGTATTCTTTATCCACGCGAGCTTGATATATTCGAGAACGCCTAGTTTTAAATGCAGTCGATAAAGAAAATTAGAAGTTAGGCAAGCATCTACCTGGTAATGAACAAAAAATCCATCGAATTTTCAAAGAAAACTGACGTGCTTATTTTCATTTATTCGAGTTGGACCCTATCAGAAAACAGAAATGAGCCGGCAGTTCTGTTTTATATGTACATGTACATGAAACCATAAACATATATATATATACAAAAATTCTACATCATGAATTCCAAAAGAAGATGATTTTTTTCTAGTTTTTAATACTGAACTACATGTTGCATACGAACATATTAAAGTGAGACGCATAGGATTCTATTTTATAAAAATGAAGTACACAGAAAGAGTCAACGAATTTCGGCACAACAGTGAAATGAGATTAATGAAGGCAGAAAAAAGCTTTGGCATCGTTCTTATGAATACCACAGGCTGTATTAGTTAAATGAGCAATATTCTTGATGGGAACAGAAATTGAAAACCACGCAATGTAAACAAAGATAGATCGGAAACTACAGAAGATTTAATACGGCGTGCGATAAAAATGCATGTAACAAAATTCAGCAAAGAACGGACAATACGAAAACTATTCAAATCGATAACATCATATGTAGCCTCAACCTTGGCAAAACGAATAGGCACACACGCGGCTACAATGTCCGGCATATCGAAAGTATAAAAAGAAGTTATAATGAGCAACTGGCCGGCATTAAGACCCATCATGTCAATGTTCAACCCGCAACAATTCAAACAGGCGAGAGATGTAAAATCAATTCTACAACCAGTACAGACTGAAATGGCAAACAATTGAATTCGCTACACTTTTGACTTTGCAGATAGAGTAAAAACGTACAGTTTCAAGAATAAAGAAAAATTCTTCCATACGATGTACAAAATCTGTGTACAAGAATTTCTGTTGATAAAACCAAAGATTTCGTCTGCACCACCCATCGTTTCCCATACTTACAAGTAATCTAAAAATTCTATTCAAAATGTGCTTTAAAGATGGTCAATATTTCACGTATGTTTCCCGCTTCTTGTTTGTCGCATTATATGTTTAAACTATCTTAGTCTCCCTTGCTTCTATGAAGGTGACTGTATATTATGCCAGATATTACAGTCGTCTTGGGTTCTGGCGAAAAGAAAATGACTATTTTTTACTGTGTTGTACATGCTTGCTTTATAATAAAAAATAATACCACACATGATTTATTTCTTAATTGATATTTAATTAGCAATGTACATTTCAGTCGAGTTGAGATTCGGAAAAAAATAATATTGAGCTTTATTAATTGTTAAACGAACACTGGTTGCACGGACAGTGATAACAATCTCTTTAATAAAGCTGGCGATCTCAATATAAACACCTGTCTCATAATGCACATAAATTTGTAATTTTAAACTAATTATTGTATAATATAGAAAAGAAATTTCGTCCAGTAGACCGGTTTCGTCCTTAATGGGAACTCATCACATACTTTCCAGGACAGGGCTCAGACATGGGCATGTCTGCCTCGGAATCTGGTGCTCTAACCACTGAACCACCCTGCCAAATCTTAATTGTGTTGTATAAATGTATTTTTTTAAATAAAGGTATACGTAAACTAGCAGAACACTTCTTATTTCAAAGATATAAATCTGCTCTGTTTGTTTCACGCCAGTTAAATGTTACCATGTTTCAAATGATGTCAAAAAGATCGAAACATGATCTTTCAAATACGATACCGTATTTTATTTACTTAAATATGGCAAACTTAATTTAACTACTATTTAATATTTAGCGGTCAAAGTTGCGATTAAAAACTTCATTATGTCAAATCACTGTGGCTGCATATGAATTTAATGCACAAATTTTAACTCATCATCACCAGATTCCGAAGCAGACGTGCCCAGGTTCGTATCCTGTCCGCGGCAAATTCTGGCCAGTACTTGATGAGGTCCCAATAAGGACGAAACCGGTCTACTGGATGAATTGCCTTTTCTACACTATACAATTCTTAGTTTATACTGACATATGTAAGTAACTAATGGGTCAGGTGTTTATATCAAGACCGCAACCTTGATTATAATAATTAGGCTTAGAGTGTTTAATGGACAATTAGTAATGTCGATGTACGAACCACCCAGTAATCATCACATCCTTGTACAAAATACAATCTGTACATTTGCAATAGAGGTACACTCGGTACTGTAGCAAATACCTCAATCATAAATGGACAAATTACATCGTGCTACAAGAGGTGAAGGTACTCAGCGGTTTGCAGATGGACTATATACTATGTGCATCAAAAACGCATAACCAACAACTATGGCAAATGAACTTGTGATAAAGAAACATTGCATCAATATATCACATTTAGTCAGACAATTTGTTGCATTGAGGATGATGTGAATGGTATAAATAAAAAAGCAGCTTCAGCATCTACACCAATACTATATTTTTCCCACAGATGAGATCTGTGTTGAATTATTTTTTTTGAAGAGTAAAATCTCATCATTCCAGAAAATCGGCATATCGAGATAAAAACATAAATATTTGTCAATGTTAAATATGTAGAGGAGATTGGAATTTTGACTGCATCAGTGTAATATAGAAAAACGTAACAATTCAGCTGCATTAACTGCGTTTTCAATCGATTGTTAGGCAAGATGTCTGTGTGAGCGGTGATATAATTTTTGATTAAATTAGACACAAAAATAAATAATGTAAAATTAATAGTCCTTGTAGGACGAACTATACCGGGGAAAAAATAACAATCAATTAGTTTCGAGATTTTGATATGCTGATTAGCAGTAAATATCTCCTACCATTGTACGGCGGAAGGCGAGATTTCCAGTAATAAGAAAATTCTGTATTAAAACAGTAACTTTAACCAATTAGTAAAGAAAATCAATGGATCGCTAACTGTTTAACAAGAAGGCAGACCAAATCAAAACAAGAATTTTTCATAAACTGCTAGAAGAACATTATTTTATTCTTGTCTATTTATCATTGTGTGTAAAACACATTGAAAAAGCAAAAAACTCAAAATTGCGAAATTAAAAATTGTAAAAAAATAAGTCATCTCATTATTATAAAAAAACTTTATCACAAAAATGTGCCAGCGATTTGAAGCGAGCATATATGAATGCATGTTTACAAATTCGTGTTTTTTCTGACGTGTGCAGACATCAGAACTGCTAACAAATTCAGGTAGCTGCAAACTATGTGTTTGAATTATCTATGTGAAGAATTGATTTTATGGCCTACCCGTACTTTTCACAAAAGAATAAGCTAAGAACGCCAAATTTATCTGTATAAACCAGTATAAGCACGACACTGTATCAGATGGAAAATGAATTCAATCCTCAAATTTGGAGTAGAATTCATAATTTTAAATATACTTAAATCACACCTGTCACAATTTATTCTTAAATACTTGGCAGTAGCGGCCTAGATCCTTTGATGACATAGTTCCAGAAGTTAATGGAGTCAATTCGCAGAAGACTGATCTTTATCGATGTATATATACTTTTATATATATATATATATATATATATATATATATATATATATATATATAATTAAAATGGTAAGGTTGGATTTCATCAAATGATAATTAATTAAGATAGAAAATATAATTAATCAACTAGGCGCGTTTTGTTGTAATGAACGAGATGCAAAAATGAAGTAAATTCTTCCATGTTGAAAGTCTGTCTCAGTCCTGGCAGATTTTTGTGATTGAAATGAGGAGAGATATAGCACGATATGCAACACAATGTTCGAAGGTCGCATAGTTCCTTGGGAATCCGCGAAAAGTCATTTTAAATTACACATAAATTAAGTTAACGATGTACCAATGTGACAGAAATAGACTATAACAAAAACTAGAATAACTGAATGTGATGAAACGCATATGTGGGCATCGAGGAATGCTTTTTTGAAGATACTATCCGACACAAACCAACGGAAAACTTCGAAAACTCGCTCTTTAAATCGGAACTCCGAAGTTTATATGGCCAATATGTGCGCACGAACAAATTCACTAAACTGATTACTAGAAGGCATCTAGAGAGACTAAAAAAGCCACAGAGAAACAAACTAATCAAACACATGAGGCCAGACAAAGGCACAGGTATTGTGATAATGAATTCTACTGACTATATTCAATCTGTTGCAAACTTTTTAACGAAAAAAAAAATTCAAACGCGAAGTGGTATAGCGCGATACTACAGCTAAATTAGAAAATGTGAAAACAAAGATTCTAAACGGAATTATTACGAAAGTCGAAGTAAAACAAGAAATCGACATTGAGGAATAAAATGCATTTATTACAGAATGTGAAAATGCGAAGTCAATAGGTTCATCACAACCGATATTTTAGTGTCTGCTTAAGGTTCACAAAATAACCATCGATGATAGTCTTCCTCTTTTCCGACCGTATTACCTATGATGAACTCTCTGCAGCATGGGACAGCCAGATTATTATGCCGGATTACTAGACCTTGGATGAAAGAAAGAATGGAACACGTGATAGAGGATAGCTTTCAAGTTATTTTTTAAAAATCGCGAATTATATTTAAAAGGGTAGAAAATATTTTCCATAGATATTAAATCCCTATTTACTAGTATTCCACCAAATAAAACTATAAATATCCAGTGTGAATATCTGCGGTCATCAGTAGCGGAGGCATTGATAGATGTGGACGACATAAGAGAACATCTTTTGTTATGTACTCACAATTTTTATTTTAAGTAGTCTTCTACAGACGGCATAACTATAGATAGGGTTCTTGGACCAGTCTTAACAAATGTATATGCATAATTGAGAAACAACTGGATTAAAACCAATTATCAACCGAGCTCATACATACATACGCTACGTTTAGCATAACTTCATTGTCGTTGAAAAGAAATAAGATAAAAATGCACTGATAAATTATATAAACAAGGAAGACCAAGCAATCAAGTTTACACGAGAAGAGTAACCAGACAGATATCTATCATTTCTATATGTAGGAATAACGAGAGATAAAGAATTTATCATATAATGGTCGGTTCACAGGAAATCAAGCTGGACTGAGCACTATATCCATTATTCCAGTAGTGTATCAAGGGCGTACAAAAGGAGCCATATAATCAATCTGGGAACACGAAAACACAGGATTCGTTCAGCAAAGAACATTGAATTAGAGTTAAACCTGCTTCGTGAAACGTTGAGAATTAATAAATATCCGGACTGGTTTATCTAATTTAATTTGTGGCAAATCAACCTGAGATTTTCAAAGGCAAAGCAAATCGAGCGATAAAAGCTCAGTTTCCATTAATACAGATGTTGTGTTGTTCGATGACTGGTTAAATACAATGGGATTGGTGTTTACTTCAAGCTCGCAAACTTGATTTAAAGAATTGTTACCACCACCCGCGCAATCAATTATTGTAAAATTGTATTGCCTATATATGTATATGTGGCGAAAGCTGCAAACAGTTAATGTTCGTGACTGCATAGAAATTGTGCAGCCGACATTTCCAGTCAAGTTCAATGTATGCGAGACTGCTAGAGGTGAGAGCCGCATATCTAAATTTGATTTCCATATATATTCAATGCGGTTTGATCCTCGATAGTCAGTTTGCCGTCGTACTCTGATGATGATCATGGAAGGTCGAAACGCGCCAGTGCGTTGCGGCTGGCGGTAGTTTTGTTATGTTGTTCGACGACTGGTTAAATACAATGGGATTGGTGTTTACTTCAAGCTCGCAAACTTGATTTAAAGAATACAGATGAGAGTTGTGTTCAACACAATAAAACTTATGCGAACAAATTAAAAAACCTTTATCTGTATACAAATTTCAATGTACCTGCAACGCTCAGTACATCGGTAGTTCAAAAAAGAGGCTCGGAAATAGAATTAATCAGCATATCGTTCAAAAATTGATAAATAGGGGTGCAGCTCCTGCACAAAAATCAGCAATTTGTGAACATGTACTAGTCAAAATAGTAACAATGTTTTAGTTCGGAAAAAATGCATCCGCCTTTTGAAGCTATCCCAATTACTAAGCTTTACCTCTGCTTGAACATGCAGGAAAAAATTCAAAAGCAGTTAAATTGGACTGGGACAGAATTATAATGAACGTTCTTTCAAAAGTATCAGATTCATCGCAAAATACGACAAACCCATTAATTTCGGACACATTTAAAAGGAAAGCGATGCTACATCATATAGCGTTACGAAAAAGTAGAATTATACATTGCGCAAAATCAAGACAGACATAGCTAAGAGGGACTGGGTTACGACAAATGTACAATTGTGAATGAATGAGCGAAAATATTAACAAATCCAGAATAATGGATTTACATACTGGTAGAAATAATATTTATTAATAAATAGGGAGTTCTTAAGACCAAATGGTAGCCGAATAAATTGGAAATGGTCTTGGGTTACCTGCACTGCTAACTAATACCAGTTTTAGGGCCGTACGCCAATTTTTCAAAATCTCTGTTTAAGACCAAGCATGGCAAACCATTTGTCCCCTTCTAGTTGTAGGAATAGATCAGGCAGAGCCGGCATGGGATAAGGGTCAGGTTAGGTTACTAAGTTTAATTGCCGGAAATCAGCCGCCGGTCTTAGCAAAGCATCCTTTTTCGTAACGTAAACCACAGGAGCTCAAAAAACAGATGAGAATAGTTCAAGAACGCGGGCCTCTATTATCCGTTGTGTTGCCCGAGTCGGTGCTGCTAATTTCTTTGAAAGAGCACCATATAATTTTGGTGGTTTTTAACCTTCATTTAATTCTAGACATGGTTTAAAACGATCGACCGTTGACGTTGGAATTTTGCTGCAATCAGGGCGTTGGAACATGTTGTTGTATTGGCTTTGAAACTCTTTCCTCAACCCGGACAGACAAATGGTCTCCTTCTGCACCTTAGTGCTACATATGGACTTTATGGAATTCGAGCTTTTCGCCTTCGAGAGGCACACAAGTTTATTTTGATAATCGATCTTCTTAACCAATTTTATAATGAAATCAAGTCATGTATTCGTACAACAAAAGACAAATAGTAGATATCTTTACTTGTTATTAGTTTATTATCCTATTCGCCTACAGTCACCATGGGCGCACCCGATGCCTGGAAGAAATTTGCTCTCGTAAGTTTTACGATTTTAACGGCTAATTCATTGGTAATACCGGCGCATCAGCCCCCGTATCCGTTTGCATTATTTCTGGCTGCTCGCTGAAGGGTTCTAATAATTTAACTTTAATAAAAATCTTTACGTGTGAAAAAATTTTCCCATACTTCTTTTGCATCGAAGGCCACCTGATCATGGACAATTTTTAGGGTGCTCTGTTTGTCTTCTTTCGATCTATAAATTTGAGCATCCAAAGGAGTCATCCTTTTTGCATTATCCAGACTATCAATATTGGTGAGATGGTGGACTCTATTTCCTGCATGAATTGGCCGTTCTTTTGCAGATCTCTACTGATTTTGCTGCTCCTTAGGCGATACATACGTCACAGCTGGTGTCTTTATTTTTGGACCTTGCTTTCAAGCCACTGGCTGCCGTCGTCCATCAGGGACACGCTGGTTATACTGGGAAGAATTCTGATAAGAGATGTCGCACCTGTCGGGTGTTGTAACGGAACCCACGTGTGATGTCGCAGCAGCCAATGTGTTGGGCATCATAGCCGAATTTTGTAGAGCCTGAGTTCTTCCTTCCAGGCCTTCCTGTGCGCTCAATAGTGCACCATATTTAATCCAGCAGCATAAACATGATGGCCTCATGCGCGCAATTTGATTGGTTTCTGTTTTTCACACTCTATGTTCGCATATTTCTATCTTGTTTTGCTTTCCAATTTATATATATAGATATGTACATTATTATATATATATATATATATATATATATATATATATATATATATATATATAGTCGGGCCAGTATTTATATCAAGATCGTAAACTTGATTTAAATATATACAAATTAAAATAAAATACAGTGGAAAATGGCCGGTTTATTTGGAGAGGACGAGATACACCTCAAGAGCATGGCGATACAAAAGACCACATAAGAGTAAAAAAAATCGTAATCTTAATGGCCAAAAATGCGAAAACAATGCCAAAACTCAATTCATCAATACAAGTACATCCAGATCTCAATCATCACTCTGTAATGCAATATGAATCACTCCTACACGCACACAGAAACGAATTCAGACGCATATGCAAATGCACTCACAAATCAACTCGCAATAGACCACCAACAAGAAATAAAAGTAAAAATGAAAGTCAGATTGGTTTTAATCCCCTTAATCAAATGAAAGCAAAAAAAATGTATAGAAATGAAAGATTGTAAAGTGTTAACGAGTATTCTCGAAATAAACCGGCCATTATCCTTTCTTTAATTAAATAATTTATTGTAATAAAAAATATGTTGTGTATTATTCGTAGGCAATGGAAATAATATGCAAATATGTATATGTTAATCTGTAAATATTTAAAGAGTAATAGAGAAACAAATGATTCTAGAAGCTTATAAATTTATTTTTCATCTTTGTAAATGGGAATGGTAATATGAGTTTTATAAAAGCGTGCATTCTAAAAGGAATATAATAATCTAAATAATAATAAATACATGAGCAAAGAAGATGTTTGAATTCCTTAGCCTAAAATTAACGCACAACCCACGTGTTTGCGTCTAAATGCAATAATTTTCTTTAGACAGTAACCTAAAATTGTTTAAACCGTGTTTAAAAATGTTGTAAACAATATTTCTATGTAAAATTTATAAAAGAATAATGCGTCGGTCTATCAGCTAATCAATTAATAAACCTGAAACTGTAGGTAATTGTCAAGGTCTGAAAGGCCATCAAAGAACTTTTTACAACTCAACCTGTTAAAGCTATATTTACAATGTGTCTGCTGAAGTATTAAGATTAGCCGTCATTTGACATGTCCTATGGCCATGGGTTATTAATATAGCTAATTTAAAATTGAAGTTTCATATATGTTACGTATAATACAGAAAAAAATATTTACTTGAAAATGGATTTATCAAGAGAAATTTGTCTGCAAACAACTCATTCATGCTAAAATTCTTCAGTAATTTTATTGTCTGCTTAAGAAGATTTTATGACAGTTTTAAAACAACTAGTTAGTTACAAACATTCTACAAGTTAAATGAATAAGACCTAGAATTATTTTGTGAAATAACCATTAATTAACGCCAAAATTACCATAAAAACATTTAATATTTCATATTCGCGTGCTTTTTTGGTTAGAAAGTAAAGCCTACGACGCAGTCGACACAAAGTCATAAGTCAGCAATTTAGTTATTCATTTAACTCTCTATTTAAAAGAAGGCGCGAAGGTAAGACATTGCAACTTAGACCTTTATGTCCAGTTAATAACCGGATTCTTCTATGCCGTACAGACAATAGAGGTAACCTAATATAGCTGACACCATATAGTCAGCCTTGTGGACCGATACAAATATACTCGTTTTGGTTCTGGTTATCGTTAGCCGAGCGTCAGAAAACACAAATGAGGAGCAATATTTAATAGTACACCAGCTTTTTAGGCCACTATTAGACGGGCCAATACTATCGAATCTATGAAGCGAATGGTGGTTGTTCTCGTTTGGAGTATTGTCGAATTAGGCAGCATAAACATCCTACACGCCAGACCATCGCGGAATCACATACAGATGGCTTGACTTACAGAAACATCAGCTGACTGATGTAGTCAGACGCTAATATTCGCAGTATCTCTTGGTTGATCGTGTTATATCATACTCCAGGTATGAGACACCTGGATTGGCGAGATTTCTGGTAAATCTAATGAAAGACAAGCTTCATTAATTATTATAATCAAGGTTGCGGTCTTGATATAAACACCTGACCCATTAATTACTTACATGCATGTCAGTATAAACTAAGAATTGTATAGTGTGGAAAAGGCAATTCATCCAGTAGACCGGTTTCGTCCTTATTGGGAACTCATCATGTACTGGCCAGAATTTGCCGCGGACAGGATACGAACCTGGGCACGTCTGCTTCGGAATCTGGTGCTCTAACCACTGAGCTATCCTGCCGCACACTACACTACACACAATTTTCAGTTATATACTAACTAATGTAACTTGGTTAGTCAATTTTTCCTTTAGGTGGAGCTCATATGGCATCCATTTAGACCCAAAGTTCCAACTAACCATCCCCAATCTGTCATTACTGAACAGACACCACACTACATGGGGAAGTGGTATTGAAATGAACATTTATATAATTAAACGAACATTGGTTGCGCGGGTGGTGATAACAATTATTATAATCAAGGTTGGTGGTCTTGATATAAACACCTGACCCATTTATTACTTACATATGTCAGTATAAACTAAGAATTGTATAGTGTAGAAAGGGCAATTCATCCAGTAGACCGGTTTCGTCCTTATTGGGAACTCATCAAGTACTGGCCAGAATTTGCCGCGGACAGGACCCCGAACCTGGGCACGTCTGCTTCGGAATCTGGTGCTCTAACCACTGAGCTATCCTGCCGCACACTACACTACACACACAATTTTCAGTTATATACTAACTAATGTAACTTGGTTAGTCAATTTTTCCTTTAGGTGGAGCTCATATGGCATCCATTTAGACCCAAAGTTCCAACTAACCATGCCCAATCTGTCATTACTGAACAGACACCACATTACATGGGGAAGTGGTATTGAAATGAACATTTATATAAATAAAAGAACATTGGTTAAAAGTGGGTGGTGATAACAATTATTATAATCAAGGCTGCGGTCTTGATATAAAAACTGGACCCATTAATTACTACATGCATAAATAAGTATAAACTAAGAATTGTTTATTGTGTAGAAAAGGTACCATCCAGTAGACGGTTTCTTGTCCTTATTAGAACCTGTCATGTACTGGCCAGAATTTCAAGGTGACAGGATACATGACCAAGCACGTCTGCTTCTGGAATCTGGTGCTCTAACCACTGAGCTATCCTGCCGCACACTACACTACACACAATTTTCAGTTATATACTAACTAACAACTTGTCATCAATTTTCCTTTAGGTGGATCTCATATGACATCCATTTATACCCCAAGTTCCAACTAATCATGCCCAATCTGTCATTACTGAACAGACACCACATTACATGGGGAAGTGGTATTGAAATGAACATTTATATAATTAAAAGAACATTGGTTGCGCGGGTGGTGATAACAATTATTATAATCAAGGTTGCGGTCTTGATATAAACACCTGACCCATTAATTACTTACATATGTCAGTATAAAATAAGAATTGTAGAGTGTAGAAAAGGCAATTCATCCAGTAGACCGGTTTCGTCCTTATTGGGAACTCATCAAGTACTGGCTAGAATTTGCCGGGACAGGATACGAACCTAGGCACGTCTGCTTCGGAATCTGGTGCTCTAACCACTGAGCTATCCTGCTGCACACTACACTACGCACAATTGTCACTGATATACTAACTAATGTAACTTGGTTAGTCAATTTTTCCTTTAGGTGGAGCTCATATGGCATCCATTTAGACCCAAAGTTCCAACTAACTATGCCCAATCTGTCATTACTGAACAGACACCACATTACATGTGGAAGTGGTATTGAAATGAACATTTATATAATTAAACGAACATTGGTTGCGCGGGTGGTGATAACAATTATTATAATCAAGGGTGCGGTCTTGATATAAACACCTGACCCATTAATTACTTACATATGTCAGTATAAACTAAGAATTGTATAGTGTAGAAAAGGCAATTCATCCAGTAGACCGGTTTCGTCCTTATTGGGAACTCATCAAGTACTGGCCAGAATTTGCTGCGGACAGGATACGAACCTGGGCATGTCTGCTTCGGAATCTGGTGCTCTAACCACTGAGCTATCCTGCCGCACACTACACTACACACAATTTTCAATTATATACTAACTAAAATAACTTGGTTTGTCAATTTTTCCTTTAGGTGGAGCTCATATGGCATCCATTTAGACCCAAAGTTCCAACTAATCATGCCCAATCTGTCATTACTGAACAGACACCACATTACATGGGGAAGTGGTATTGAAATGAACATTTATATATTTAAACGAACATTGGTTGCGCGGGTGGTGATAACAATTATTATAATCAAGGTTGCGGTTCTGATATAAACACCTGACCCATTAATTACTTACATATGTCAGTATAAACTAAGAATTGTATAGTGTGGAAAGGGCAATTCATCCAGTAGACCGGTTTCGTCCTTATTGGGAACTCATCAAGTACTGGCCTGAATTTGCCGCGGACAGGATACGAACCTGGGCACGTCTGCTTCGGAATCTGGTGCTCTAACCACTGAGCTATCCTGCCGCACACAACACTACACACAATTTTCAATTATATACTAACTAATATAACTTGGTTAGTCAATTTTTCCTTTAGGTGGAGCTCATATGGCATCCATTTAGACCCAAAGTTCCAACTAACTATGTCCAATCTGTCATTACTGAACAGACACCACATTACATGGGAAGTGGTATTGAAATGAACATTTATATAATTAAACGAACATTGGTTGCGCGGGTGGTGATAACAATTATTATAATCAAGGTTGTGGTCTTGATATAAACACCTGACCCATTAATTACTTACATATGTCAGTATAAACTAAGAATTGTTTATTGTGTAGAAAAGGCAATTCATCCAGTAGACCGGTTTCGTCCTTATTGGGAACTCATCAAGTACTGGCCAGAATTTGCCGCGGACAGGATATGAACCTGGGCATGTCTGCTTCGGATTCTGGTGCTTTAACCACTGAGCTATCCTGCCGCACACTACACTACACACAATTTTCAGTTATATACTAACTAATGTAACTTGGTTTGTCAATTTTTCCTTTAGGTGGATCTCATATGACATCCATTTAGACCCAAAGTTCCAACTAACCATGCCCAATCTGTCATTACTGAACAGACACCACATTGCATGGGGAAATGGTATTGAAATGAACATTTATATAATTAAACGAACATTGGTTGCGCGGGTGGTGATAACAATTATTATAATCATGGTTGCGGTCTTGATATAAACACCTGACCCATTAATTACTTACATGCATGTCAGTATAAACTAAGAATTGTATAGTGTAGAAAAGGCAATTCATCCAGTAGACCGGTTTCGTCCTTATTGGGAACTCATCAAGTACTGGCCAGAATTTGCCGCCGACAGGATACGAACCTGGGCACGTCTGCTTCGGAATCTGGTGCTCTAAACACTGAGCTATCCCGCCGCAAATTACACTATACACAATTGTCAGTTATATACTAACTAATGTAACTTGGTTAGTCAATTTTTCCTTTAGGTGGAGCCTATATGGCATCCATTTAGACCCAAAGATCCAACTCACCATGCCCAATCTGTCATTACTGAACAGACACCACATTACATGGGGAAGTGGTATTGAAATGAATATTTATATAATTAAACGAACATTGGTTGCGCGGGTGGTGATAACAATTATTATAATCAAGGTTGCGGTCTTGATATAAACACCTGACCCATTAATTACTTACATATGTCAGTATAAACTAAGAATTGTATAGTGTAAAAAAGGCAATTCATCCATCTCATTGGTTAGAGCACCAGATTCCGAAGCAGACGTGCCCAGGTTCGTATCCTGTCCGCGGCAAATACTGGCCAGTACTTGATGAGTTCCCAATAAGGACGAAACCGGTCTACTGGATGATTTGCCTTTTCTACACTATACAATTCTTAGTTTATACTGACATATGTAAGTAATTAATGGGTCAGGTGTTTATAACAAGACCGCAACCTTGATTATAATAATTGTTATCACCACCCGCGCAACCAATGTTCGTTTAAGTTTCATTAATGTCTTATTGACATAGGCTTTTTAAGAATTCAGTTTTCTAGAAACAATATTTTCGTAAAATTCTATATGTATTTCCATCAATTCTAAAAATAATTTAACGTACAGAAGGCGCATTCATCAATTATTTAAAAAGACTCCGCCCACATCCTTTTAAACAAATTTACACAAAACCATAGATTTATACAGAAGAATCCTTAGAATGTGTTAAAATTAAGCACGGGAAAATAAAACACAAGTGCTCAGATGGTATATAGTCATCAGATACAAAAAACTACGAATCACTCAGTCTGAATAAACAAAATGCAAACACACATCTATTTAATTACATAATCACAAAAAATTTAACAACTATTGATTGTGTGGATGGAAATAACTATTCATTAAATAAAGTTGGCAGACAACATAAACACTCATTATGCTGTATTGAAAAGTTTCACAACGTAGATAGGATGCCGTCAGTCGCACGCATTGACACGTTTTGATTTTACGTTGATATCATCAGAGCATGACAGTAATCTGACTAACGAGGATCAAACCGAAATTCATATATAAATTAAAGAAAATCATAAGTGTGACTCCATTCCTATTAGACGTGCATACATTGTCAAAATGCTCTTCTATGCAGAATTTAACATTTTTATAGATTTCTCCACACACCTAAGTCATAAAATCAAACAATTACCGAATGCATGAGTGGTGATATCATTGACTCAAAGCAAGATTGCGGGATTGATATAAACACAAATCCTATTGTATCAAACTAGCCGCATAACGTAGACAAACTAACGTCAGTCGCACTTACTGCCACATTTCGACCTTCCTTGGTCACAATCAGAGCACGAAGGTAAACCGACTAGCGAGGATCAAACAGAACTACATATGTAAGACTCATATAAATCATGTTTGTAAAACAGATATTGAAAACAGAAAATCGATCCTTATTTAATAGCTATATTGAGAAACCATGACGAACAATAGTAGAATCCGTTCTAGGCACGTGAAAATTAACACTTAACTAAGTTAAGGAGACTGAATCGTCCTTTTATCCCACTCACTAAAATATATAGTGGTTAAAGGGCGTAATACCGGCTCCTACTGATGAGTCACCAGTAAGCACGAATCAAATGTGCATGAGATTATACTTTTCGTTCATGCTGTCTTTAGTTTATCCTTCTAGTCACAGCTGAATTAATTTGTTACTAGGTTCGCAACACCTAATACATACTTGCATATATTTGTTATTTGTTAGTATGATTTCATCAGTTTTGGTAATCATATTGACTGTGGTTTGTTCGTAAATGAAAAATTTTGAATTTAATATTGTGATGCTCCACAGTTATATGCGTATGAAAGTTAGTTTCGCGCTAAGCCCTTAATAATTTTGTTTCAGAAACTACGGAATAGCGTCGGTTACAAATTACCTTAGAAATTCTTAGAAAAATAGAGCCGTTTCACCTATAACTCAAATAATAACCATATTAGACAATAATGGCTTAACGTAGGATGAACAGGATACGCTTTTACCCGATAATTAGTCAGAAGTAGTCGGGACAGGCAAGTGTTTTTGAAGATAAAAATTTATGTTACTAGAATCCTCTCCAGTGCTGAAGTTCAGGATCAAACTTGATAATAACTTGAATAGGCAAATTGGACGACCGTTTCATTAGATTAGAGATAAAAGAAATTAATTACTAAGTGCAGTGTCTCAATTTGCAGTCTCTTTGGCACACAAGGCGACTATTGTCCAGATTTACGCTGAGAAATTTTGTTGTATAGTAATATGTAGAATCTGCATAATTCGGCAAACGAAATTTGATGAAATTCTGAATGCCTTTAATATTTAATTGGTCAATAATTTAACTCGAATATGGTTGGTTGGCGTTCTAGATCAGACGTTTAAGAGAAGGAGCGTTTTTGTGGTTAATTTAGTCAAATTGAGTCGTTTATCCGAGAGTTTTTAGAACGTTTAGTCAAATCAAAATTTGCAGCTGCATGGTGAGAACGAACCCAGCCTCCTAGTTGGATCCATTCGCTGTTAGTACCGTTTAAGTGCAATAAAAGCAGATTTCCGGGTCATCGTTTGGCTACAAGAAACCTCCCACAAGTCCACAATATTGCTTCCGAAAAATGAGAATGTCTCTAAGGCATTTCTAATGACTGAAAAGTTTAACAGATCGCATGACGTATATATAGCGTAAAGTAAATTCAAACAGCTTATTCCAGCCGTATTACACTTCGCCATTTCAATTTTTTGTTTAACTTCAAAGATTTTTAATAGCCTAATTGGCGAATAACAGAGTTTCTTATGAAATCTAGAATGGATACAGTTAAATTTATTATTTATGCAAATGGTTATATTCAATTATTCACCAGTTTTCATTTATTATGCAATTTTCACACTCTATTTTGTACTCAAAAACATCATCATCATCATCATCATCATCATCATCAAATAGGTAACGTACTTACAGCCCAGTCTAATTTCATTATAAGTAGCATTATCATCTAATAACTTTTTTAAAAGGCCTATCTATTATAATTTGGAATAAGAAATGACACCGTCTTTAAATTTTATTAAGTTTACCAAAAATGCTCGTAGGATAGTTAATCTTCAAATTTAAAAAAATTCTTACTACTCGATAAGAATTCAAAAAATAAATTTAAACAGTAGCACTTTCACTCCATCCTATGAACAGATACACTGAAGGAATGAACAACGAATTAGTGTTGATTAAATATGAAGATCAGTCCAAGTAATAAAAAAACGTAAAATATGCGCCAATCAAAAATTTTCAATTAAGAATAAGAGCAATTAAGCAAAGTGTTACATTGGACTTGGAAAGTCTCATGATAATGCCAATTCAAGTGCAACCAATTCTTGCTTGCACAGTTCTGTACAACGTCGATTTATCAAAATCGCTTCCAAATAGGGAAACATACTAACAAAACTAGCCTTAGTTCAAATTAAAACGCGCTTTACGGAATTGTAACAATTTTCAGAGAACAAAACATGTTTCGTTATAATTAAACGAACACTGGTTGCGCGGTGGTGATAAAAATTATTATAATCAAGGTTGCGGTCTTGATATAAACACCTGACCCATTAATTACTTACATATGTCGTATAAACTAAGAATTGTATAGTGTAGAAAAGGCAATTTATCCAGTAGACCAATTTCGTCCTTATTAGGAACTCATCGGGTACTGGCCAGAATTTGCCGAAGCAGACGTGCCCAGGTTAGAGTCCTATCCGCGGAAAATTCTGGCCAGTACATGACGAGTTCCCAATAAGGACGAAACCGGTCTACTAGATGAATTGCCTTTTCTACACTATACAATTCTTAGTTTATACTGACATATGTAAGTAATTAATGGGTCAGGTGTTTATATCAAGACCGCAACCTTGATTATAATAAATGTTTCGTTATAGACGGACATGCAGCACCAATCTTATTTTGCACCAATTCGTCATCTGTTTTACTTTTGAACCACGAATCACGAAAAGAATTTAAAATCACTAGATTGTACAATTCGCCCTGACAAGCTGTTACGTGTAACTACGTTATAAATGACCTGCAGCAGTAAATGTTACCAATATTCTCTGAAGATAAGCTTCTATCTATTCTGGAATTCAACACGACTCAGTATTTATCTCGATAATATTTAGCCTAATAATTTAACATCTTCAGGTAGCAAATAACCAGCTGAAGCTGTTTAAGTTTGCCGATGATATGGTTGGGGTATTCAGTAGTCCAGACATCTCTAGCTCCCTCGCTCAACTACTCAGCTGGTATCTTCGCATCAAGCCCACCTCAGCGAGGTTTGTCTTAAACTAAATACGCATAAAACTAGCATAAATATACTTGATTCTGAATACACATTATTATTATTATTGCGAACTGCATATCTTCCTTAGGACATCGAGATAATAATTTAGGTCATGTATTTAGGCGTCATAATTTCTAAATGAAATAACTTCCCACCAAACCTTAGCCTAGTCAATGCTATACAGTTGGAATTGATCCATTTAGTACGCTTCAAGATACTAAGCCATATTCCGAAACCTTAATGAATTCAAAACTTATGTCCTTTTTCGCATATTCTATGACAGTTAATTATAATGTCTTGATATTTTGACTTTCCCTTTTGCCCTGGAGCAAATCGAATCCAAATATTTGAAGCGTGTTTTCCTTCATGGTCCTAACTACCGAGAGAACCACCTCCTTACTAATTACTTATCTCTATGAATCTGTCACCACATAAGGTTTATATGCTTCGTTCGCAAGTTCATAACTCGCCATGTACACATTTTAGTTAAGCCACTTTCTGCATTTGAAATTTGAATTGAGAAAAAATCCTGTTTTGAAGACTTCATTTATTATAAAACAGGTATATAAAACACAGTTAAATGAGGCCATTTTTCATTTCGTCAGAACTCAACTGGACAGTAATATCTATACCACATACAGTTAATCATTTAAAAAACAAGGATTGAAATCTTGAATTCAACACAAATCATGAAACAAAAAACAGGAATCGGGAAACTAAAATGCTGAAGCATATATACACAAAAAAACTATTCACCAATTTATATTAAAACCATGTATGAACTTCGTTTGATTAGTTATCTGAGGATTAAGAATGCTGCATACAACAACATTCCATGTGCCTAATTCTGTTGGTTATTTAGCTTTGGAAAAAATTTCGAAGCTCACCTGATTTGGTATGTGATATTTGTAAACATTGTTGTCAACTATTTCGTAAATATTCTACCCTACCCAGCACAACTCGTTTTCTGTTAACGATTTTCTTTCCCTTCGCCATGCATTCGTAACGTGCAATGTGAAGTCCTCTAATCAATATAACCATGCCTCCAAAATCTTTAATACAATCTTTATCTTCTTCAGATATAATTCCTATCTGACTATAAGTTTTAGAAAATTGTTTACACTGACATTACTGGAAGTGAAATCCTTAATCTAACAGTTAGATACTGTTTGTCGCTAAGAAGCCGCATTGTCAAAGACTTTATATGAAGTTAGTTTCACTACTGCAGGTTTGCACATTCGTATAGGAGATTGTACCGTCCAATTGTCCCACATTCCTCACACAAATATATAATGGATATAGGTGTAGAAATGACACTTATTGATAAGTCACCAACGAGCACGACATGCGTGTGCATATTAGATTATATCTGTCGTCCATACTGAATTTGGATTATACTTCTGGTTGAACTAATTGGTTACTAGGTACGTAATAACAAATACAAAATTGCAAATCAAAATTCTTTCTTCAAATCAAGTTTGCGAGCTTGAAGTAAACACCAATCCCTTTGTATTTAACCAGTCGTCGAAAAACATCAAAACTACCGCCAGCCGCACGCACTGACGCGTTTCGACCTTCCATGATCATCATCAGAGTACGAAGGCAAACTGACTAGCGAGGCTCAAACCGAATTGCATATATGTGGAAAGCAAAATTAGATATGCCTATATATATCTTTGGCGAAAGCTACGAACAGTTAATATTGGTGAATGCACAGAAATCATGCAGCAGACATTTCCAGTCTCGAACAATGTATGCAAGAATACTACAGATGAGAGCCGCATATCTAATTTTGTTTTCCATATATATGCAATTCAGTTTGCTCCTCGCTAGTCAGTTTGCCGTCGTACTCTGATGATCATAGGAGTCCGAAACGCGCCAGTGCATGCGGCTGGCGGCAGTTCTGAAATGTTGTTCGACGACTAGTTAAATACAATAGGATTGGAGTTTATTTCAAGCCTGCAAACTTGATTTAAAGTATTGTTACCACCACCTGCTCAATCAATATTTTTACTGCTATTCCATTAGATTACAATATGGGTGCTACGCAAGCGACTGTTGAACATTAACCGAGTACCTTTCATTGGATTCTTCCCACAATTATCATATCATTGGTCATAACTATCATACTAAAGTGTTTTCGTTATATTTCAGCTTCTCCGGTGATAGTTCATAATAATGTAAAATTTACTAAGTTGACATTCGCCGTGATGGTTGTCCACGAAAGCGCTTGCAATTTAATAATCTCAATTCAATAAAGATTACCTCACTCGGAAATTTTTTCGGGCAGATAACCTCTCGCTGCTCTCAAATGTTTGCTTATAAACGCCCATCGAGTTAATTGGGTTCCAGCTACTCTTCAACAATTCGTATTGTAGTCGATTTTATCCTAGTCGCTAACCGTATTCAATTATTATATTATTCTATAATAGTAGGCTGTTTTTCTTGAATAACAATAGTTAATTGCATTACTTTCCTCAGCAGTGTCCCGGTAGGAGAATTTTATCTTTTATTGTGCTTCCGAGAATTTAATTATTTTAAAATCATTACAATACTGATCTTGATTGACTAGTTCTGCTTAAACGGAAAATTCACATGTATAGGCATATTTTAGTGCGGCCCAATTTCTCTTTAGTTGTTGTTATTAATTAATTTAACAATTTATTGATTGTGTGTGTGGCAATTATTATTATTATTATTAAAATTTAAGTATTCTCACTTGAGAATAAACCAATCACATATTTAACAGCTCGCAAAATTAAGCAAAACAGCCTTCAGCCAAAAATAGTGACGCGTTTCGGCCTTCCTGATCGTTATTGGAGCACGGCTGAAGCATGAATAATGTAGACAAAATCGTATTGAATATTTAGTTTCAACATGCTTAAATTCGAGTCTCGCTAATATTAGTTTCATCATATTTGACTAGATAGATGGATAGATAGATAGATTTTGATTTTAAATATTTATTTACGAGAATCCTGATTAAATGGTTAGTGATTTTCTTCAAATTCATTGCGAAATATCACCGTTATGTCATCTAAAATAAATCATCAAAAATACACAAAAGCTGCACAATTCGAGCTCAAAGGTTAACCTTTACGTAAGTGGACAAAATGGTCACAGACAGTCCTTAAATGTCTGTTAGAAGATGCTTACATGTTATAAAAACAGCAAGCTGACAACTATTAATTAAAGTTAGCAAAGTAAATATGCTACGGATGTTGATCATTTATTTGAAATCTTTATTAAAGATGGTGGAATAAAAGATCGATCTAAATATTTTTAAATTGTCAACCGCAGTATTCGATTAAATCAGGAGCGGAAAGAAACGCATTCTAACGTTCTGTTTTGTCTTGACACAAAAGAATGGCAGAAGCAAGATAGGGGTTTGAAGAGAAGAATATTAAATAAGTGCAAATTGACTGAAAAGTACATTGATTATCAAAGGGCAGAATCAATTTCACAAAAAATAACTCTTACGCAATCCATTTAGCAGATTTAAATGAATCTCTTCCGACAAATTTTAATTTCTAAACTTTGCCGTGTTCAAATATAGATACTTTGCAAAAGGATGTTCTGCATGATTTATTAAAACAGGCATAAAATGAAAACCAGAACAGCGATGAAGTATCGCCCAAAGAGCGTATATATCAATTTGCCAGTAAATATGAATGTAACACTAAAGGTGATTGCTGAAAGAATTGAAAAACCGCTAATTGAGTGGATGCCTAGTTTAAAATAAAATCCCTATTTGTAAACACACCTGATAAATATTAACGCACAAAGTCTAATTTAAAGAGTCGAAAAAACAATATTTTTAACGTAAATACATTTTGAAACTTTTGAAAAGGATAATGAAATTAGAACTTAACGATTACTGCAGAATCGACCACGAGAGAATTATAGTTCAAATATATTTTATAGGACACACAATGAAAATCAAGCGGTTTTCCGTGGATTTCAAAGACAGAAATGAAATGTAATAGTGTTATTAGTGACAGAAATTCTCCACATAATTGAGCGATCATTGATTGCACGGGCGTAG
>JAQBSW010006032.1:0-51998 GCA_029291075.1 Eudiplozoon nipponicum
TTACACACCGCAAAATATTGAGTTCAAAATACTATCCAGTTACTTTGACAAACACACGATAAACTAAATAGCTATAATTATCGGATTAAGAGATAATAATGAAAAACTACTTTGGCTTAAATAGCCTAATGTTATAACTCTTGCAGAAAAATAAACCTCAATTAATAGTTATATATTGTTTGTTGCGGAGAACTAATATATATACAACTGCGTATAGGGAGTTGCGTGTATGATAAAAAATTGGGCAAATAGGACCAGAAGTGTAAATCAATGTCAGCATGATCTAAGGGTTTAAACTCATGTACAAAAATGTTTCAGTGTACTATTTGAAATAATGTGTTGCTAGGTGCACAGAACTTAATACAAAATTGCGGTTTATATTAGTTCTTCAAAAAACAGTATCTAACCGTTACATATTTAATTGAATGATATAATTATTTCCTTGAAAAGTGATAGCTGATATGGGTATCCTCGCGTGTCAGATTTTCAGAATTAGTTCTATTTGTCAATTTTGTGGAAATGTAGCGTATTTGAAAAGCAATTTAGTTGGCAACATGTTCCGATTTTGCAACCGTACTGTTGCTATCAGGTACTTTCACAACATGAACAGTGTTTGTTCCATTTACAGGATCGATATATATATATATATATATATATATATATATATATATATATATATATATATATATATATATTATAGTGAGTTGGCTTTAAAGTCGCATTGTCGAAGACTTTATATGAGGTTAACTGTATTTATGCGTGTATAATTTCTTGTGATAGATTGTACAGTCAAATTGTCCCGCTTTTCTTGACAAAATAAAATTAAGTATAGGACGTAGTACCGACTCAAATTGATTAGTCGAAAGTACTTTCAAAAGGTATGTGGCATTTCAACTTTCGTTCATGCTGCTATTTTGATTATCCTTCCGGTCCTATTTGCATTAATTTGTTACAAGATGCGAAACACCTATTACACGAACCTTAATAAATGCTACATGTTTGTATTAGGTACGAAACCGGTCTACTGGATGAATTGATTTATATACTATACAATTCTTAGTTTATACTGACAAAATGTAAGTTCTTAATATGTCACGTGTTCATATCAAGTTATCAACCTTGATTATTATAAATGTTTTCACCGCCCGCACAATCAATGTCGTCTAATTAAATAAATGCTCATTTCAATACCACTTTCCCATCTAGTGTGGTGTCTGTTCAATAATGACATATTGGGAATGGTTAATTGGAACTTTGGGTCGAAATGGATGCAATATGAGCTCCAACTAAAAGTTAAAAAATAACCGAGTTATATTAGTTAGCATATGACAGAGTGTGCGGCAGGATGGCTCAGTGGTTTGAGCACCAGATTCTGAAGTCTACTTGCCTAGGTTCGAGTCCTGTCTGCGGCAAATTCTGTCCAGTACATGATCAGTTCCTAATAACGGTGAACTGGATGAATTAACTTTTCTAGACTATACAATTCTTAGTTTATACTGACATAATGTACGTACTTAGTGGGGTCAGATGTTTATATCAAATGTGCAACCTTGGTTATAGTAAATTTTATCACCGCCGGCGCAAACAATGTTCGTTTAATTATATGAATGTTTTGAAGTAGTTGTAGTAGTCAACTTTTTCTGAAATTTAGCGTGCCTGATAAGCCATTTTGTTGGTACCATGGTCTTACTCGGCATTCGTAGTGTTGCTATCAGGTAATTGCACAACATCAACAGTATTTGTCCCATTTATTGGTATATATATATATATATATATATATATATATATATATATATATATATATATATATATATATATATATATATATATATATATATAGTGAATTAGCTTTAAATTCGCATTGTCAAGAGACTTTATATGCAGTTAACTCTACTAAAGTTTGTATACACGTTCGTTTTGGAAAATGTACCGTCAAATTTTCTCACATTTCTTGACAAAATATAAATAGTGTGTATAGGGCGTAGTACCGACTCCAATTGATTAGCCACCAGTACAGCCCATTAAATTTTACCTTTCGTATATGCTGATTTTTAGTTATCCTTCCGATCCTATTTGATTTAATCTGTTACAAGATGCGGAACACGTACCACAAGATCCTCAATAAATGCTACATGTTTGTATTATTTGGCATACTAGCTAAAAAAGTTAAGACTATGAAACATAACTAAATAGTTTCTACACAACTATCTTTTTACGACATTGTAACCGTTAATTCATAAATTGATTTAAATAAAATTTCTCAAATAAATACATGTAGGCTAAGGTTCAAACGCAATTATCTACCAACGCTATTTTTGTAGTCTACTAAATTAGTGAATGAATTTAATAAAAACACATGTTAAATATACGCATGTTAGCATAAACAATAAACAGTTATTAATCCATTGTATTAGTTGGGCTACAATCCCATGAATTATTCAAAGAAAAACACGAAATATAAACATAATATTCTCTATGTAGTCATTTAATTATATATCTGCTCTTTACTAAACATTGGAAAGTTTCGGGCTAATATTTGAATAGGTTGTGCAGGTTGTTTTCTGCAAATATGTTGCTCGTGAATGTTCATTAATCATAAGAAAATCAATTAGAAAGCAAAGTTTTGAAATATACTACGAGAACCATCAATCACCCGTATATGATTTACATGGAATTAGGCTAAATCTCGCTTAAAATAAAATGCTGGCATTGATTTTTGGAAAACCTGTAGGTATTTAAAGTTAGATGTAAATAATACAATCATGCATTTGTATAATTGCATGTTAAGGAGGCTTTTCTTAAACCAAAATATACGATTCAATATGATCATAAATTTGAAATCCGCCCAATTTTGACTTAGTTTACTTTCAAAGCCGTTTAAATGGTGGTAAATAAATGGGCTAAAACGCAATATTTCTACATAATTGTTCCGCAGGTTTAGGACTTGAATCAGGCTTATTCAGAGATTTAATTAGAAAATGGATAAAATTTTGGCTAGAAAGTGGAAGTGTCCCACAGGCAATGTAAAGCGTTCCATTTTATGACATCGGTCTATTTCTCTAGTATAAATATGGCTTTATTAGAACAAATATAAACAAAAAAGATAATAATCTATCAAAATGACAATAATTATTTGCTTTTGAATGTACAACTATGTCGTAATTATTGAGAACGTTAACGTTTATACGACAGAAATAATCTACTGCATTACCGAATGAAACGTAGCGTCGACGAAATAATACAGAACTGTATAGAAAGATGTTATAAATTCCTTTTTTATTTATAAAAAACTTATCTTCAATCTTTTTATATAGGTAAAAAGATAGATTAACAAGTTTTGCTTTTAATTGGTTGTCAAAATAAATACGACCACAGTCTGTTGCCTTCTCGGTATGCACGATAGACGTCAGCTGACTACTAAACTGCGGAAACTTTATTTTGTTTTAAGGAACCGACTTATTAAAAATGATTTAAACGGTATTCTTCATTAGGATGAAAAAGGACCTCATTTTCATTTTGACTGAATCTTCGCCTCGTTTTCATAGACCTCATCTAAGTCAAGTAGAACTTCATCAGACGGCGACGCAGCTTCCAGAATTGAAAATACACCTACCGCGACGAACTCGTCTGCAACAATTTCTGATGCCAACAACTAAATCAGTACAGCCATTGATCAAGCTTCATCTAATTCATCTAATCTTAGTTTGAACGACACAGTCTACTATTTCATTGTTTATCTTGATTGGACAACTCGTTAGTGGTATACATTGCGACTGCTTAGGCTAAAATAGACGATAGGCGATATTTTACAGGCAGACAAAAATTGTCATGACATCATAAACAGTAAATAAATTTCAATAACGCGTCTGTTTAACCTCAAAAAGTTATCTACTCTTGCAAACACGAAAACTAGCAAACAAATTTTTTAATACCACGTTGAATATTAGCATAAGCGATAGATTAACTGACGGTGTCTACATAAACCAATACGAATTCTCCAATACACATGAAGATAAACACACCTATAACTGAGAACAATATCAGCTTTGAGGAATGACAGGCCCTACGGAGATAGAAATAGAAAAGCATTTCGTTAGGACAAGTTATTGAGAAAAAAACATGTTCCTATTCTGTCAAATCTCACTCAAATTCGTGTTTTCCAATTAAACAGCCCACATGCATTCTGTACACGAAATATAAACTTAGGCATTATATATATATATATATATATATATATATATATATATATATATATATAATGCTATTATTTCTTGCAATGGCCATGAATAATTGCCCTGTTTCGCAGAAAGGAATCAAACTTTTTGCTAAACCATCACTTATTCATGTAGGTACGAATAATTTTTGAATGTAATTAAGGTATGAATTCTGGTTCAATACACTATATATCGTGCGGCTCTATATTTTATATCCGCCACTTGAAACGCGCTATATTTAAAGTGTCATCATTTTTCTATATGTTTTGTCCCATTTAGAAGCCATTGGCAGACTACTATTTATCGAAGGCAGAATGATGTTCAAATATATATAAATAGAGAAGATTAATGCTAATAAAAGAAATGCGTTTATTCAAAAGGACATGTAAATTTTTTGCCATATTGAAGTAACTATAAGCCATTCGTGGAGCGACATTGTAATTCCAAAACATAAAAACCTTAAAACGTACGGTAACTATTATACATTGAACTAGGTAACAGGAAACCTATTAAACCTTTCTCCAAATTACTAAGGCATAGCTACGTTACAAATGAGATTTTAAGTAAAAATATTACAACTCTATAAGAATAATTATATATTATATATATATATATATATATGTATATATATATATATATTATTTTAAAATACAAACCTTAACATTCACTTTACCTTTTCTGTGTGCAAAAGTAAAAGATATTTTATCTATAGTGCAAAGAAACGCTTCTTTCTCCCCTTTATTATCTCCTCAAGTGTCTACTAATGAACATAACTTTGAATATAAATTGGAAGGCAAAACAAGATAGAAATAAGTACACAAAGACAGAATGTGAAAAAAGGAAACCAATTAATTGCGTGTGTCACCTCCAGTTCACCTGAACATGCTTTTCCTGCATTAACGGCTGTTTCTCTTTGATTGCTGGTAACGGCAAGTTTGTTGCCATAAATAACACTCGTAGTATACTGAAATAAATGTGCGTATTAATGCCGCTTCAACTTTCTTTTGTACCATTCGGGAAATTGCATGCCCCTTAAATGGGATGTTCAGATAGACTTCTTTTCTGGTCCGTAATACGTCTATTTCTGTTTAATTCCCCTTTTAATAATTGATTCAATTAATTGTCTAGAATAGCCATTAGACATTAAATCGTTAATTGCTTTATTATATTCGTTTTCTTTTGAATCTTGACTAACCAACCTGTCAATTCTTGAAAACCAGCCTCGAACTGTTGATAATTTATATTGAAATGGCACAAATCTGGTCTAATGCAGATACTAAGCAGACCAGGTTTGTTTATGATAAATTGTTCTGTGCAATTTACCATTAGTTTCTCTCTTTAATAGTACATCTAATAAATGCAGACAATCATCTTTCTCGTGCTCTGACGCGATGCCGATATTCTTATGTGCTTAGCTGAAACTTTGAAGCAATGTTCGTGATTGCGACCTGTTCTTAAGGACAAGAAATATATCATCTACGTACCTTATATATTGAGCACATTTACTTACGTCACTTTTTAATGATGTGTTCTCTAGATGCCCCAGAAAAATCTGAGCCAACACTGGAAATAAAGGGGTCCCCATTGCCACACCATCAGTCTGTTTATAGATGCTTCCATTAAAACGAAACCTTACGTCTTTTGTGCATAATAAGATAAGCTTGCGTAGAGTGTGACCTGGCACCAGCGATGGTAATATTTCGTGTTCTACCGCTTTGACTATAATGTCAATAGTTTCATCAATTGGAACATTTGTAAACAAAGACGTAACATAAAAAAGGTAGCATAATCGTATTTTTAACATTTGTATCTTGCAGATTCAAACGAATCGGCAACCATATGATTACCTAGAATTCTGCGTAATGGGTTAAGTATAAGAACAGACCATTTAGCCAGTGCATAAAACGGGAAATTTACCATTGAAAAAATTGGCCTCAAAGGACAACATTTTTGTGTGATTAAACGAACATTGGTTGCGCGGCTGGTGATAACAATTATTATAATAAATATTGCGGTCTTGATATAAACACCTGACCCATTAAATAATTTCAAATGTCAGTATCAACTAAGAATTGTATAGTATAGAAAAGGCAATTCATCCAGTAGACCGGTTTCGTCCTTTTTGGGAACTCATCATGTACTGGCCAGTACATGATGAAAGTAATTAATGGGTCAGGTGTTTATATTAAGATTGCAACCTTGATTATAATAATAACCTTTTTGTGTGTTTTTGGTAACCTATACATTGTTGGATGTAGATGATCCAATTGGTTTGAGCTTATTTGCAGTGGCCTCGTCAATAAAACCGGCATCTGTTACAATCTCCACATTGTCTATTTTATCTGATCTATCGCCTAGACGCGTAAATTTTGTATTCTCATTCAACACGTTTTCCATCTTTTTTAGGTAGGGAGGAAGTTTCCCGAACAACAAAAAATAAAATTGAAGCGGCATTTAAACGCGCATTTAATGCAGCTAAACTACCTATGCTATTTAGGGTAACACACCTGCATTTACTAGCAATCAAAGAGAAACAGCTGTTAATGTTGACATCAAATATTATTTACCAATATACATGCGCAAGTTGTCGATCAATATACCTAGGCCGATCAACCAAACGTTTAATAACTCAAATGAGAGAAAATTGTAATTTAAACGCATGTTTTCAATTCAATGGTGAATACAAGGCTGCAATTGCGCAGCACATCGTCAAAACATCACACGAATATTCTCCAGACGTAGCATTTAAAATAATTACTACATGCAATAACAAAAGGTAGCAAGCCATAAACGACGCCTTTTGGATATAAAAATTACAACCGGGTTTATGCAAGTAGAAAAAGCATGTTCAGGCATTGAGCTTGAACTGTAGGTGACACACGCAATTGATTGGTTTCCTTTTCTTCACATTCTCTCTATGTATAAATATTTCTATTTTGTTTTGCCTTCCAATTTATAAATAAATGTATCTTCATTAGTAGGTACTTGAGGAGATAATGATAAAGAAGCCGTTCTTGTGATTAAAATTGTTTCTCTTTATTTTTGCACATGGAAAGAATACTCTATATATATATATATATATATATATATATATATATATATATATATATATATATATATATATATATATATATATATATGTATATATATATGTATATATATGTCGAATTTATATACCAGGATTATATTATTTATATATGTTACCAGTATAAACTGAAATTCAATAAGTTTAATTTAAATCAACAGGCAGACTGGCTTCGGTTTTATTTGAAACTTATCAACTAGTAACCAGATATTCATAGATATATATATATAGATATATATATATATATATATATATATATATGAATATTAATCGATTAATTAAAAAAAATACGTATCATAATTAATTATATCGGGATTGTAGACGAAATAAACACCGTTTTTTAATTTAGTTAACCAGTTGCAAGAATGTATAGTCTTCATTCAGTCGCAAGTTCTGACGCGTTTCGACCTATCACAAACCTCAAAAAGTGCACATCAGTAAACTTACTAGGTAGAAGTAAACCCCAAATATTACATTCCAAACCTGTAGATGTCTTGTACTTTAACTGAATTCGTGCATATTTTGCTACTCGTATATACGTGCAATCATTGATTTCGATGGTTGTCATTAAAATACTTAAATTTAGATTAACGAACTCGAAACAAGTACCAATCCCATTTAATGTGCTCGAGTGTAGAACATTGCTAATCTACCATTAGTCGTAAGCAAATAAACGTTTTAGTGGTTATAAATATAAATGACATCCCTCGACCAATAACTAGACTTTTCACGTAAGATCTTTTCTAGCATTTATTGTTATGTAATAATTAATATATTTGTTAGAATTCCATCAATCAAGCAGGAATGTTACTGTATTCATTAAATTCTATATCTTTCAAGTAATTCAAAAACATGGTATTCTCAAGTCCTTTTTTATGATAAGACGAAAAGTTCCATTGAAATTTAGTCAATGTGTGCTTTGGGAAATAGTGTAAAAAAGTGTGTATTGTTTTTTTAATTTCTCAATTAATAGGCAAAATTGAAACTTGTGTCGTATATGTACTTGTTGTATCCTGAGAAAGAGTAGCATTGCACATTTATTTTCATGCGTGTATAACTTTCAATTGATGAAATAAAGATTAACTATAATGTGCTTTTCACAGAATTAGGGTTTCATTTCATATACTTTAAAAAAGAAAAACAATATTTTTTTAGATATTAAAATCAAATTAGACATTTACAGTAATTTGATATAAAAAAAAATTTGAATCGAAAGTGAGATCCATCCATACAAATTAATTTTACGATTAACATTTAGACTTCTTTTGATAAAATATTGTTCAGATTGACGTCAGAAAATTGACTGGGATATTTTAAGGCACACAAATGGTCATGCTTGTGGATATTTAATATATTGTTCATTATTTTTATTGCTGGTAGATAGTTTGTCGGTTAGCTCGAAATTACCTCACATATTCAATGTGTTGTACTGATATTTCAACAATGAGGCTGTTTAACACACTGCTAGTTCGACTATAATATGAATTGAGTAGACTTTGTAAATAAAGTATAATTTTAATAAATATTCGTGTTCTTTTTCTCAATTTCATACCAAATATGAATTGAACTTAATTAAAATCGAAATTGCGCAGCCAAAAATAATTTTTCAGGCAGTCTATTGTCTTGAATATATTTTAATGTTACACTTTAAATTAAAATGGATAAAAATCCAATTATATAAAAATGAATATATGACATCGTATTCAATAATGCAACAGATATAGCTTAACAAAGAGCAAGCGTTTTGAAATAAGACAGTAAGTATACGCCAAAGTCAAACTTAACACAACATTTTATCTTGTGTACATCTATAACCAACTCAACTGAAGCAGACGGTACCGTGCCCTATATCAATTTCATAATTCGTCAAGTAATATTCGATACTTAGACCCATGTGTTTATTAAAGCAATAGAAGATTTAACTTTGTACATTTTCCCCAGAAATGTGTCATTAAACTCAACTAACTATTTTTAAGAGGTAGAAAATCTAAAAAGATTACCGACGGTGTGATATGGGATAAAATAAAATCAAAAATACATTCTGAAATCAACTTGCCCCTGTAAAGTGTAATACTTTTGCTTCTGTTTTCGTGGTTAGCGTGACATCATTAAAAACTACACATAACAATAATTTTATACCGGCAATACATAATTTAACAACTCTGAATCAGACGTTCTTATATTTGAACCCTGACCCCGGCAGTTTCCGGACAGTACGTGAACGGTTCTCAATATTGTCAAAACCGGTCTACTGGATGATTTACCTTTTCTACACTATACAATGCTTAGTTTATACTGATAACTCTAAGCATATAATAATAATAATATTGGTGTTAATATCAAGATTGCAACCTTGATTTAAATAATTCACAAAAATAAATTTGGTGCAATTAGATTTTTTCCATGGAAAGTTTAATTTATTCTGTGTAATGCAAAAGAAGCCCAAGTAAGGACAATACTACAATTAGAAAGCCAAAAGTACTCGAAAAAATCACATGTGCCCTGTAGGCACTAAAGGTAACCGACTTTGCAGAAATCTGTGTCGATATAAATGCCTCGTCCATACCATCATTCACACTCACCTGTCAGCATTAATTTTAATTTCGTGACGTATTTATGTAAATTATCTATAAAATGTAGGCATTAAAAGAAACTTTCATATTCACATTATTGAGTACAGCTAAAAACAGTTTGGACTAATAGCAATTAAACATGATGGAAAAACGGACCTACATCAACTCCAAATTTCATATAGAAACAATCATCACTCCCCTTCCCCAAATCTGAAATTATTTTAAATACGGCATATAAATAGAGACTCAGAAGCCAATCTTTCCTTCAATTGATAAGCCGTGTATTAATAAAGTGTAATCAATATTTTGGTACATTTGTATCCTCACTAATGAATCTATAATTAAATCAAAAAAGATGTATTCTTGAATTTTTTAAAGAGTAATCTTTCTTGAATTTTAGTGATAAAGGAAGATATTTTGATAAATAAAATGTACGAATGAATATTGGCGGTAAGCACGATATCGTCTCTAGTAGGCCAACCAATTTTGCTAATTCTATTCTCTGCGGTTCTTCTTGCATGGCGTTCGTCAACGAATTGCATGTAGTTTTAACTAATTGAGTGTACAACGACATTTCTAGGCTTATTCATAATTCCACTTAATCTAATTGTAAAGAACATACTTATAACGCCACAAAATGTACACCATCTTCATTAAAAATTAAAATATTCTTATAAAAAATTTATCATTGTTTCCTTATGATGGTATAAGCTGTTATTGTGCAATTAAGCGAATCTACGAAATACGTCAATTAAAAGCTAAAAAATTATGTAACTAGGGGATGGTTTTTAATTATTTTTTGACAGGTGAAATTTGGATCATTGTTTAAATGAGTCCAAATGGAAAAATTCAATTATAATAATATAGTAAACCTGTACAAAGAACATATTATTTTCTCTATTTATTGACAAGGTCACGAGTAAGCAATAAATTGGTGCAGAATTTGAAATTAATGCAGATATAGTCTTGTGAATGGCCTATAATCGCCAACGATTCAGTTTTAAACAATGTTCCTTTGTTTAAAGTTCTAAAATAGGTAAAATCTAATTCAGAACGGTTATTAAAGCTAAAAATTCCGGAAAAAGTTTAATTTCGAGGATTTAAAAAAAATTGGAATTCTGTAAAAAAATTTATTTTTAATTTGCTTTTCCTGTCAATTATATAATGTACTACAATGTATTTGTCATGGAAGAGTATGATAATAAATAGGAAAAATAAATAATTTCACATGTCAGTCTGCTTCAGAATTAGTTTTAATTAATTCAATCGTGCTTTTCCTATATCCATTCTCATTATTTATCCAAAAATGGCACTTGATTAAAAATACATATTAATATTATCTCTTCAACTGTAGCTTTTAACTAACAATAACTGCTCAGGTCATGGTACAGATTAATTACTGATTATTGCGTATGTCAGATTAACACCAAGAACATTTTTACCAGTCACACATCATAGATATATTTTATTTAGCTCTCTTGTCAATAAGTGTATGCCACATTTCATCTTTTGTCCACACGATGCGCAAAGTTCTATTTTATTCACTCTAGCCAGTTTTACTCTCGGGATCTGAGGTCAAGCGGTATGTAATTCGGACGGTAAACTTCCTAAGTTAGATCTATAAAATTATCTTATATTGATTTGAGGTAAGAAACATAAAGATTAAGATATATTTAAGAAAAATAGAAATATCGATCATTGACTTCCTTAAAATTTAGCTCGAATTAAATTCGCTTTTTATTTGTTGCGTTTTGTAAAGAATGTAAATTCATCACAGAAAATATTTTTTTATATATTTCCAACTAAAATATGAACCATGATAATATTAATACAATTAAAATAGTATAAGCGAGGCTGTACATCCACCTGTGTAAAAAAATCATAATTTTAAACTGCCCTATATTTATAAAAATGATACATTAATAAATGTCACCTTGATGAAAGATCGTTATTGGCTATCCTATTAAAAACACAAAATTAGCAAAGCATTTAATTATTTTATGTCCATACATCTATAACATGATTCATTCAATTTCTATTAAAATAAATCTTACAAAAGGAAAGGTTTATACATTAAACGAAAAAATTAATCTCCAGAAAGTTATGCTTCAAAATGCAGATATACACGTAATCTAAATATGAATTAAAATTTGCAGATTTCTATGATACAAAACATTTTATTCGAAAGAAATTAGTCAGAGAAAATTTGTCCTTCTTTTTATGTTGTTATTTAGTTCAGCGACCGTACGAAAGCCTCTGCAAGTGTTCATCACCTTTGCTTAATCTGACCATGTATTTCTTTTTGTAATAATATTTTTTAAATGAATCTTTTTCCTTTGTTTATAATTTATTTATTAATTTGGAAGCAGAACTTGGTCTTTAAATCTTTATTACAATAAGACGACATGCGTGTCAACGCCAATATATCGCATTCGGAAGTTCTAATACATTTGTCATAACGTCAACAGGTGAAAATAACGTCTTTCCATTTACCCTGACAAAAATCGAACGTGCAATGCGATCAAAGACAGAGCTGCCCATGCTTGGCAATTTTTTAATTTCTAAATATTTCATGCTCAACTCGACAGCTTTGTCAATAACAACAAGAGCTGAACTACACATATAATATCCATATGCGTTTTAGATAGTCAGTTCAGTTAGTCTCGAAATTTAATATTGCCAAATGACAAAATCCATGACAAACAAAGCAAAATTAACCTGAATGAGGCAGTTGTGCCCAAAACGCTTACTAAAATGGTAAAGTAAAACAACAAATATCATTCAGCCATAAAATAGAACAGAGGAAACTGGCGCAGACACACTACAGCGCATATTTAACAGGTGTGTAACAGGTTTTTCAGATAGCAAAACAAATAATTTAAATTATTAAACATTCCTCAATAACAATCGCTTCCAGAATCAAGCAGACGTCTCCATTCAAATTGGTCTTTTGTTGGGCTCCTACTGGTGTTTGTCCACTGATTGTCTCAGAGATAGTGCTTTACGCTGCATGTGAACAATTGGTCTATATTTTTCATGCTAGTAACGCGTCATGAGATCAAGTGCCTGAGAAATGTGGTGTGTGCATGTGTCAAACGTCTGCCTAAACTGTGACCGAAACAACAAAATCGAATTTCCATGACAAGATTTTCTTTTGAAATGATATAAAAGGGCTGCGAAATCGCTACGACGCCCAGCTATCAATTAATTAAATCAAACCAAGCTATTACTTCGACTTACAAAGGTATCCAGACACTGAAAGCTACATTGAATGATCATACTATTCTTTTCAGCATAAAAAGAACCGATAATATGCTCGACCAAAAGACCTAGAACTAGGTTCATAAGGAAAATAATTGGCAATTTTAATTTGGATTGCACAATTTTGAATATGCAGCAGCTTCAGCGCTAATAGGCTTGATGACTTTGGTGGAAGTCATTCTGTAATACACACAACTGGAAATAGGACATCGTTTAATATAATCTTATTTTACAGATCAAAATTAAAATCAGCGAATGAGTTCGTTACGTTTAGCTTAAGACCGTACCGGACGGAAATTTCTGGAGCACAATTAAGAAATAACAGATGCTGATCTCTTCTTTTACAAGTTTACAAGCATATATATATATATATATATATATATATATATATATATATATATATATATATATATATATATCTATATTCACCATTCAAATATTGCAAAATATATTTTTGTAATTCATTGTGGAAAAATATTTAGGCAATACTCAACTACACTGTAAAATCTTTTATTATTCACGTTCGTGGTTTTCATTAAATTATCTTAATGACATTTATTCTGATTTTCTTTAAATCAAGTTTAGTAGCTAGAAGTAAGCACCTGTCCCATTGTATTTCACCAAACGTCGAACACCATAACAAAACAGATTTTAATTTTTACGGTTTAGCGCGAGCAGATTTGTCATTGTGTTTGCGGCCTAGCGTTCTACGGTTCTCAAAAATTTCTAGATGGCGAAATAGAATCCATAAGTTCTATTTCTCTTGAGTAATTGATCAGCCAAATCAAGCAACAATCACTGCATAAAATGATTTAAAAAGGCCTGGTACTGTCTGGAAAGTAAGCTATTTTCCAGTTCTACAAGATGCAAATTTTGAAAAAAATATTATAAATTTACGCAGACAATATAAAGGGGAAAACATTCGCAAATGCAATTGCCACTAGAGTGAACAAGTAAAAACACACTACATCAATACTAAAATAACTAGATCCCAGAAAACACTTTGTAACACCTATGTGTACACAGACAAGCACACAAACACACATGCATATACACTAAAATATCAACTTGTAAAAAACGGAACAATTGAAAATCAGACTAGTTTTCATTCACTTAATAAAAACACAGAAATCATATAATTGTGATGTGTACTTGTCTATTCTCGACATAATTATTCATAATGTACCTACTCTCGTTGATAAATGTATTTTCTCCTCCTAATACTAATTATATATATATATATATATATATATATATATATATATACGTGTGTGTGTGTGTGTGTGTGTTTTGAACTTCTTGCCGCAAGTAACTCCAAAATAAGTTTTATTAAACAAAACCTTGCTAAACAGAATGCAGCAGGAGATTTTATTTTGTGTTGCTGAAATTAAATACTATTAATAAAATTACAATTACCTAAAGATTTAAAAAAATCATTTGTAAATTTTGAAATTAATTTCTACTATCTTTTTTTTATGGAAACTGATTTGAAGAAAAATTTATAGAATAAAAACGGCGAACTTGTGTTGTTTCATAAATTCAAATAGATGCGCGAATTCGCATTAAGATTTTTCACATATAGAGGATTTACATAGCTCATTAAGCTTAGCGGAAAGAATAACTACAAAATATATTCTTTACAGTATTCTGGGATGTTGTGTGATTGTGTGTACTTTTTGCACAAAAATACATTGCCCGCTTCTAGAGAGGACAGCAAATATATTGTAACATATATTGTCCTTCAAATCGTAATTAATGCATTTTAGTTGAATACAGCCAGTAGTGCATTCCACAACAATTCAAGGCTGTAACCCAAAAGAACACAACGTGCTAATGAAAAACGAAATGTTTCGTCATAAAACGAAACGTTTATTAAAAATAGAATTACGCGGTTTTATAAAAATTACCATAAAACTCGACACTGGCCTTAGTTTTCTGCAGTGTTGGATTTAATCTTCTATAAACAACATATAAAGAACGGAAAATTCCACTTTTTCTTATAATTTTATCTCTATACTATTTCATGTGGTAGAGATAGAATGTGGGTATGTGTTTTAAATACTCGCGCAATATTTTCGGCATTCAAATATTAGAAATATAGATGTTAATTACTAATCTGTGCGTACATTTTTTACTGGTTTTGCCTTGAGATAGCGTTTCTTAATTTAACAATGTCGTAGCTTAAATGCCATATGCGTGATTTCTCTCAGTATACATTAGAATGTTTTCCAGTAAAAGGAAATTAACAAAAGCCAGTGAAAACGCCATTAATGTCAATTAATTATATTATATCAAATCCAATGCCTTGCACCTATTAAATGAACGCTTGCTCGGTAATATAAATATCTTAAAAATACGTTAATACTGGCGAAGTAGATTGCACCGTGAGAGCAAATTGATTAATCTCGTTCGCAGCTTAAATATATGACTAAATTTATAATTGAATTATTTATCCATTACCTGCCCAGACAACGTTAATTTTCATTAGATATAAGCCACTGCCAAAACGATTAAACATCTACCGATTTGTTTATTCAATTTTAATTAAGCATAATAAGTCCGATTTACTGTCTAATGAGCCATATTTCTATCCATTTTTGCTCTATAAAAAGGAGTGGAAACAATTTAGTGTAATTTTAAATTTTGCCCTATTTCTGGATTAGTAATGTGAAAATTATTTCCAATTAAATCAGATTTGAAAAACATAGGAAACAATATTTACTAGGCAAGTTTTTTTTTAAATAGTCTCATTCTGCGTAAACAGTCCGTAGAATCATCTTTTCTTCTCTGTTAAACAAACAGAAGGAATATCAAGTCGAGTTTAATTTAAATTGGTGAAATTCTGTACCCCTTGATTTATGTATACTTTCTCCTTGTCTGTTTAAAACAACTTAATCCCCATTCTTTTATAGATTTACTGCCGAAAGCACCATATATGCCCGGTTCAGATTTCCAAAAAATAGAATTTTATTTTAATTCCTTTGTGTAAGTTAGATTTATTATGATAACATAATTCAATGCACAAAGCACATCCAAATTTACATAATAAATTTATTTCTTCTGATGCAATAAAAGAGATTAATTGATTTGGTAAATCAAGAACATTCCGATACAGACTCAGTTTTATCGTGAAATTGGAAAATTAAATACACAAAATATGCATTTTCTTATGAACACCGGAAATTAACAAATTTATGATGAAATATATGTTTATATCAATCTCGCAAAATTGACTTAAATAAATGTTATCAACATCCGCGCAATAAAGGATATTTTTATCGTGTACATCTTCAATTGAATAAAGTTTCCTTTTTCAGCAAGGATTTTCTATTATTAAGACAGAATTTGGTAGCCTGTAGGAACCACATGCCAAAATATTTGCCATATAGATGTATAGTTAACCAAAATCATAAGTTTTGACATAAACGCAACTTTGGTGTAGTTTGCGTCAGGATAACACAATGGATAGTGACATAGACTCCAAGAGAAATGGTTCCCGGTTAGAGCCACGTACGCAGGTTAATACCCAAAATTACTTAAAATGTTCCCAATGAGGTCAAAACAAGTCCATTAAAAGACCTTATTTTGCTTTCTCAAACAATGCTTTGTAACCAAAACACAATTAGTGATTATATTTAGCTCGTAAACTTGGTCTCAACAGCTCATATCAACACACGCACAAACAATGAGTCTACTTATATATATATATATATATATATATATATATATATATATATATATATATATATATATATATTCAAATCAATATTCCAAGTAGCGTTCTGCCCGTTAAACAGTAGTGCCTGGATAAGAAAAAAAGAAATTAGTATTTAATTAAAAATTGCCTTTGGATTGCGCAGTAGATAATATAATAGAATCCGAGGTAAATTGGCTTTGATTCGAGCCCCGAACGCAGGAAAATTCTAGACAGTATTTAAAGTGCCTCCAATAAGACTGAAATCAGTTTACTGGTTGAACTGTCTTAGCTATTTTATTCAATGCATATTTTATGCTGAAAAATGTGTTTATAACGGAATTGCCATTTCTGATAAAGGTGTGGAATATTGATTAGTTGGTTTTTTTCTTGAAGGCTGAAATAGATGAACCTATTTCCACATCAAAACTAAACAATTTATTTTAAAACATTTTGTTACAGTGCAATATCATTTTATTTTAATTTACGAAGAATTAGATGCCATTGAATCTGAACACAAACATCAATTACGAATCTATCGGACATTGATAAATACAGGGTGTAATCAATGCTCTAAAAAGATTAAATATGTTGGTGGTCTTACGAAAAGCTTAGTATGCTTTTCTTTAAAGAATCTAAACAATAAAATTGTAGTTTCCAGCCACATTTAGTCGTTAAATTCACGTTATTATTGAAATAGACTATGGCAATATTATGGAGAAAAGTAAAATATATCACAAAAAGACATCGGAACGCTGAATGATTTCAGCATGGAATTGCGGAGAAGCTAATGTTTGTTTTAATTACGGTAGAATTAGTGATGCATAGATACCGACAAAATATGACAAATAGTCATCAATTAAAATTTCTGATAAAAATGTGATATATGATTATACAAAGCAACTTCGGATAAAAGCCGTTGTAAATAGACGAAAATTTAGGAAAACTTAATTCGAAAAGCTTTAAATCTGCAAGGTTTCTAGAGCAGGAACACGTTATCTTACGCATACTATTCCGATATAATTGAGTATTGCACCAGATTTAAGCGCAAGTTTTGTAAAAATTAAAGAAACATTTTTTCATATTAATTGAAATAGTGAAAAAGGCATTTACATTTCATCTAATTCAGAACTCTTTAAGAATCTAGAAGGGTCCATGAAGCTATATGACATTTAGTTTACATGAAATCTAGATCATTAGTCTAGATGCCGTATTATATTTTGGAATGACGTACGATTTACCTAACAGTAATTTATAATATTATTAAAACGATCCTCGAAATACAAGTTTTAAAATAACAACTATCAGATTTAAACCAATTTATAATAATGGTTGCATGGACAAATTTTACATAATGAATATAAAAATGTATATACTAACATTTTTATGGATCGGTGCATTTAACGTTGGTTAATTGTAAATGAATGATGGCTTAAATTGTTTGTTGTAAAAAAGTAATTTTAAAATTCCGTCTTAAACTTAGAGACAAGTGTTTTAAATATATATATATATATATATATATATATATATATATATATATATATTGTTCACTATATAGCAACTGTGATTCTATTTAATCTTACATTACCAAATGTCTATTAAATGTAGCCTTTTTAGTCATTTTAGGACTAAGCAGCAGGATTCCAGAAACATGTAGAATAGAATAGACATAAAACGGCAAGCATCACTGTTAAATTTTTAATTTCTGCATTTATTTTTAAAGAAAATTTAACATATAAACAGACCCAAAACTTAACTGCTTTCTGGGACGAAATGAGACTGGTGCTAAATAAATTACAGACCTGAAGGTTCACTATATAGTACAATAGAGGCAGTTTAAATAAACTCTGACTGTGAAATAGTATACAATAATTGCTTGCAGAAAAACAGATGTTGGAATCTAGACAGTTTTATAAAAACGTCTGCCTTTTCCTAATTTCAACTGCTGTATATTTAGACTATATCAATATTCTCAAATGGTATGAATTCTCATAATTTATTAGTAAAATCTATCTAAATGGACGGCCCATAGTATAAAAAATACCTCGTTATTGCTAATCAATTTATGTTTACAGTCAAAAGAAGAGTTAATACTCTTAAGACCCTGGACTTTGAATTATTAATAAATTTAACTAAAAATCCATGGTGGGAATGTTTCTAGTCAGGCTATGTATGTTAAATGAAAACAAGTTCATGTATAAGATATACTATGATAGACGAGAGGCAAGTGAGGCTAAACATGGTTTAAAATTTGGCAGTAAATAAAAGATCAACAGAAAACATAATGAAGGACATCATTTTTAGCAATATTACGGCATTTAGATCTGTAACCTACATGTCTATCTGCTTAGATGAACGAGGTATATTTTATTAGAAATTGTGGATATATGGCTTCATATAGCATATGTCAAAATTCATTGAAATATATACCCTTCACGCACGCCTAGCATTCTCTTATTGATACGACATAAGTAGGGTAATCTCGAAAATATTTCATTTTATCTGTTGAAAAGAAATGTTACCATTTTATTCTGCACCTTTTAAGATATATTCAAATGAATGGTTTGTGTGAGTTCAATTATATACTGTATCATTCTATTATAAAAAATTATTGATTCGTCGTATATTTAATTCGTGGAATTGCTACCATCAAAAAATTACTCCTAAGGTGAATATTTTAAAACTTCGCAAAAATTGCGCCCTTAATATTGTCGCCAGTAAGCACGAAACGAATATCACTTCCGATCATGCCGACTTTGATGAAATATTCTGGTCATATTTGAAATAATTTGTTACTAGAAGCATAACACGTAATAAACAATTACGCAAATTGTTCGTTATCTGCACAGGTTCTTCTTGCCTTAGTGAAAATTTTGAATAGATTTATGTACACTTTTTAAAAAGCAATGGTTTATTTTACCCTACATAGTTTGTTTTAATAACTAAACATTAAATTGCTTCCTATATATATATATATGAAAACGAAAAATATTAACTAGGTATCATTTATATTTGGACAATCGTACTTTAACATCAGGACTTTTCGATCTAGCACTTTTGATTATGAAAAAATTCCAGCTTTAACACGGTTCTAATGATTACTCGTCGGATTGTTATTTTGAAGGTAAGATGAAATTCCAATATTTTATACGAAGAAATGTATGGTTTCATATTTCTCAACTCAATTATTCTTCTTTAGGGAAACATTAAGATATATATATATATATATATATATATATATATATATATATATATATATATATATATATAACAGTCTGGATCGCGAATAATAGCTATTACATTTACGAAAAGTTTCTTCTCAGTTTTTATTGTGTATAATTAAGAATCTAAACAAAAAGGGAAGTACATTTTTATTTAATAAATTTGTTTTAATCTTCTGATTCCATCATGAAAATTTGCTCTAATTGAGTTTAATTAATAATCCATTTACTTCTTATCCCATTTTCGTGCTTAAAATAAATATTGATACGTGTATGTCAAATTTAGTTATGTCGAATTTACATTTGCCTAACGAATCTCACGCAAGATAAATAGCTGTCTGAAGACTTCATTTAAGTCATAACATTGGAGCAAAAATTAAACGCAATGAAAATTTATAAACACGTAATTTTAAACTAACTTTTAATGCAAACTTTTGCTTAATTTTATCCAAATTGTTGCGAAAATTCTGATTTTTAATTTTTCACACTGCGCTATAAACACTAGTAAAATAAGAACTTTTCTTCCCTCCTCCACCCCTCTCACTGATATGAATGCCTGTAACAGATGTAAAATTTAAGTTTAATTTAGCCTGATGCAATATTTTAACACCGCCAAACTGGTAAATTGATATACAAAAATAAACTCGATGGTCACAAGAAAACAGCAACACTGGTTATCGGGAAGTGTTTAATACATGAAGTAAATATCAGACAATATTTGTTTAGAGCCACATTGCATTATGGTTCATGGTAACCAAACTGTAAGTAAAAGAGTTTCTTGAATGTTTTCACCTATTTAGTCAGCTATTAAAACATCCGGCAACTATTCATTGGCACTCTCTAATGTCAAGAATCCTTCTGTAAAATTAGGTTCAACATAATACCGAATACCATTTTGAAATTTACGGTTAGTTCACATGCAAATGTATATTGCAAATTCCATAAGGTTAAGCCGTTCTCAATTGACAATTTGCCCGGTTCTAACATGCGTGTGTTTGCATACCAATATGCATTTTAAATTTTATAAAAAATTAATATTCCTTTCTATTAGAAAATGATTTTTGTATAGTTTTTATTCTCAGATATTCACACTTTTATGAGACGTGGATCAGAGAAATAGTTTAACTCAAATATCTAAGAAAATATATGCTGTGTTTTTATCTACGTTATCATCTAATGCGATGAACCTGGGCAACTATAAAAGTATACAAAGTATTACGCTAGCCTACCCATTTTAAGGATTTTTTCAATGGTTGGATTACAGACTTGTTTATATGAAACATGTGGTAAGTCAAGATTTAAAAAAGTTAATTTGAGAAATACAGATAGCTTGTTGGACGCACCTCGGAGGTGTTTATCGTACCCAATCGACCCAAAAAATATTAAGAATTCCGAGTCTCTGCTCTGCTCGATATAAAAGGAGTCGTTTTTGATTTTTTTATACATACAATGAATGTTTGAATTAGAATAAATTAATTAATATTGACATTGGCGTGAAGGATATCACATGCTGAAAATTCCTTGCCCTGTCATGTCTTATTTCACACCTAATACATCTAGCTTTAATACGTCTTATCTACTGCCAAGAAGGGCTTTTTCTTACACTCATTCTAACTCAAACCATGTAAGGAGAAAATTGTACCCCTATTATCCATTGAAAAATATTTTCGAGAAACTACGCAATTCATATAAATTATTTAAGCGATTAGTTTATATACTTCCCTTAATTTTTATTGCTCCCATTAAAAGCCCGTTCGGTCAAAATATGTCAGCAAAACATTAGTTGTTTTGGTTAAATTTCAGAGAAAATCACCATTTGCTTTGAAAAGACTAATAGTTGCTTTAAATGGGAACATTTAGCAACTAAACAAATAATATATATATATATATATATATATATATATATATATATATATATATCTCGGATTCACCATTGACGGAAAAAACTAAATCGACCTATGATGTAACAGATTAAATGTAAAATTTACATTTTAAATATGTATGCAAATAAATGAAGTTAAATAATATTCTAATGAATAGTTGAATATCAATACAATAATAAATTGGATTACATAAGAGGAGAATACATTAGGATATGAACAAAAACTTGGATGTTTTATACTTCAAGTAGTTGTTTTAATTGTATCTGAAAATGGAATTAGTCCCATAAAGAACTAAAAAGGACAAAACTGTTTACATTTTTATCATGTAATTAGCAAAAAGCTTATCATTTTAATTGCGTTTAATCAAAATTATCAGCAATATTATTTAAATCAAAGCACTTGAAACTCAAAATTACTAATGACGACAAGCGCAAATGTAATTGAATTGCATCAATATCTAAAATTCTTTGAATCACACGTCAACTCCACAGACATTGATTACATTTTTTTATCATGATAATCGTAAAGCAATATCCTTTTAATATTTTTTTTACTTACCTAATGTATTCTTATTATCTTTTGTCATTGTTGAAGTTCAGGAAAGCTAGCATTAGTGTCATTATATTTGTCGCGATATTCTTTACTCTCATTCTCAAATTGTCAAAAAAATCATTGAAATGCTCAGGAAAATTCTCTATGTTGTTTTGTGCATAATTAGTCTACAAACTAAAAACTTGTGCACGTTCGTTAATTTTAGCTTAGAGCAGGTATATATTATCGCTTAAATGATAGCATAGATACCATCGATGTTGATATCATTAACGTTACGTTTGCGTTCACGTTTACTGTGTGTATAGCCATTTGTTTATTCTAGATTTATCGGTATGTCGACCATATTTCGTTTTCTACTGAATTTTACAATTGTCTCATGCTATTGTATAATTAAATATACAATGGTTGAGCCAGCGTTGCTGACAATTATTTTTTTAATTCAGGTACGAAGGTTTACTTCATAAGATTTGTAACATTTTAAACATAATATTCAGCAACATAATTTCTCGAGATTCTATCTTCAAATTTTGTATTATTAAAACTGAAATGTTATGCATTATATCACCTTGTTAATCAACAATGCATACAATTAATTATTAGTCATGGTTACCTTTTTTCTAACAAACTGTTATACTCGAATTATACCTTAAATTTTTCTAATTTTGATGAAGAATCTATCACTCTTTAGAGCTGAACTTTCTGATGCTGATAAATTGTACAGTACAACTAATTGCTCAGATATATGTGATGTGATATCTTTTTATATTGTACATTTTCTAATTTTATTATTTGATGGAACATGTGTGGTTTGTAACATTTTAAACATAATATTCAGCAACATAATTTCTCGAGATTCTATCTTCAAATTTTGTATTATTAAAACTGAAATGTTATGCATTATATCATCTTGTTAATCAACAATGCATACAATCAATTATTAGTCATGGTTACCTTTTTTCTTACAAACTGTTATACTCGAATTATACCTTAAATTTTTCTAATTTTGATGAAGAATCTATCACTCTTTACAGCTGAACTTTCTGATGCTGATAAATTGTACAGTACAACTAATTGCTCATATATATGTGATGTGATATCTTTTTATATTGTACATTTTCTAATTTTATTATTTAATGGAACATGTGTGGTTTGAATCCAAATAAAGATATTCTATTCTATTCTATTCTATAATAATTAATAGTGTGTATAGAAAACATGAACAAGATAGTTTATCTAATCTTTGCTATGTTTCGCTTGAAATCCATCAGGTAAAAATGTTTCACCAGGAATATCAGTTGCGTTTTAACGATGCCCGAAAGCACAAATTGTAAAATTAAATTATGCTTCTGATTTTCCTACCGATGTTCGAAAATTCTGTTGTTCAATATATCATTCATAACAGGTGAAATATATCTGCACACCGTCGAATACAAGTAAACCATTTAAAAAAATGAAGAACGCTCTAGCGGTCATGTACATAATTCCCAATGTTTTGCCATTCATTTTCAAGGTCTTTCCAGATCAAATTTGATAATTCATGGCTTACATCAATATTTCCGAACTAATAATAAATAAAGGAGTCAATAGTTTTCGGTCGTGTGGCATATAAGAACTAACATTAGTTACACTAGCCAAAAAAATTGAACTTCTAAGCTCATTTCCAAAGTACCACTGCGAACAAACTAAGATGGATCCTAAAAGGATGTCTATGCAACGCATTGCTAAGGGGAAATGAGGCTCTCAGCTTAGAGAGTCATACAGCCGTTGTACGGTGTAGAAAGAAAGTTCAAATAGAACTTACATGAAATGTTCAATTCAGCAACGAAAAACGATATAATCTCATATACACATACGTGTCATGCTTAAAGGCAGCTCATCAGAAGACACCGGCACTACGACCTATACCCACTATTAAAATGGTCAATAAATGTTGGACAATTGGACGGTTCAATCTCCTTCGACTTCCTATTAAGTATTCGACAATGCGGCCAAAAAACCAACTCACTATATGAGAATAATTACACAACAAATTAGCAAATGTTAATCGAAATTGCTTAGTGAAACTCTTCTGAACACTAATAGTCCATGTAATCATTAAAAACTGGCTTAGATCAAAATCATTTATTACAATATCTTGGCAATCACGACATCATTCACAGAACCATATTCTAGTTATATATTCATGTTTGCTTACAGCGCATGCATTTGCCATATCAACCAAACGCATGGTTGGTTTAGGGCTTAGTAAAATTTCAACGAATGGTTTGCAAATTAATGAAAGCGCAGGTGTACATGAGAATATTACTTTAGTTCATGCTGACTTGGACAAATTGTTTTAATTATATATATGAACTAAATTGTTGCTAGATACGTATAATTTACGACATAATTTTTCATTTACCAGTTGTCCCAGTTTAAAGGATAAAAATGCAATCATGTATTGGGTTGACAGATGTTATGATGACCATGAAGTTGTTATAACCGATATCGTTTACGGGCAGAATATGAGAATTTGCCAGGTTAGCATATTATTTTATCGCTTGTTAATATAAACTTTAGTGTTATTTTCATTTCGAAAAAATCATGGCGTATTTGAAAATCCTGTATTTAATGAGTTGGCTTCGAAGTAACGTTGCTAAAGACTCTAGATGAATTTGACTCCACTACTACCTTCATAAACGTACATAGAATGAGTTGCACCGTCCTACTGCACCATATTTCGTTGCCACGTTTTTAGTAAGTTTAATTTGTAGTGTTATCACTTCCTGACGAGCTATTAGTAATCAAGAAATGACTGTGAATATAGGAGTTTATATTTCGATCAAGCTAAATTTAGCATATACTTATTGTCTCATTTGACCGTAATTGTGTCTAGTCACGCATCGATTAGGGCATATTTTTGCACATTAGTTAATCTTTCCTTAATCAAGAATATATAAAAATTGAATTTGATTAGACTGTTGCCTTCTCTATTTCTTTGGTATCCTCAGATTAACGTTATTGCTTTTTTCAGCACATCAATGTCTGTAATTCATATAAGCGCTCATAGGTTGCCGGTGTGGTTGGAACAATTATTTTAATCGTGTTAGCGTACAAGCAATACGCAACAAATCCATTCTATTAAATCAGTCAGAAATCATGCAAACGCTTCATCAGTTGCTGCTTCCCGTTTATTTCGAGAATGCTAAACTTCGCTCTACAATCTTTCATTTATATACATTCTGGGTCTCAATTTGAATTTGTGGGTGGCCAAAAATATGACTCGTATTCTATTTCTTGTTTTGGCTGATTGGTAAGTGTGTATGAGTTTGTGTCTGTGTAGTGCATGTTTGTATGTAAATGTACGAGTGCTATTTTTCCCAGTGTAGTTTATCGCTTCTCTTTGTTGCACATGGTAACAGCGCCAATGCGGATTGCAGTGTTGAACGCTCATATTGTTTAGAATCTTCAGTCACCTTATGCGCCTCTGTTATAACCTCTTCAGTTTGTTGCCAATCCGATTTAATGTTTGTCGATTCTAGTGGAGGGCGTGTTAGGTCTTGCCTGGATACTAGTAAATTGTTGTTGAATTCTGTTATTCGTGGCCAGTCGATTAGAATATCATGTTAATGAAACTTTTTAGTATTTAGGCCAGGTGCTTGTTGTTTTATATAAAGGGCTTCATAAATAAATAATAATTTTTCTGATTTTGTTTTATGTAGATTTGAGAAATTGGTCGAATTAACTGGGTGCCCTGTTTCCAATATATGATCCGAAATAGCTGATTTTCTTGACGGTGCTAAGCCTTTGTTAATCAATTTCTGTGGTAAATGTTGCTGGATTCTGTTTATCAATTGCTTCTTCTTACGTTCAATATATAAAAAACACAAATTTGCGCAAAAACTTGAAACGAAAGACCACTCTCCGAAAAATTGCACTCGTACACGTAACAGCTAACAATTCGAACAGATGGTTAATTCTCAAGCCATCAATACAATAATGACCAGATCTCAGACATCACTTTGCAATACAGTGAGGAGGACCTTTACATGCAAACAACCACACACACACACAAACGCATACACACTAACCAATTAGCAAAAACAAGAAATAGAAAACCGAGTCATATTTGTTGAAATTGACATAATTAAATGAAAACCCAGAATTTATATAAATGAAAGATTGTAGAGCAAAGTTTAGCATTCTCGAAATAAATGGTCCTTATCCACTTTGTAATTAACGTGTTTTTTCTTCCTAATTGGAATAATTCTGTGTAATATTCGAAGGCATTGGGCATAATAAAGATATATATATATATATATATATATATATATATATATATATATATATATATATAAATGTGTAAATAGGATATATAGTACTCACTCTCTGAGGTCTCGCCAATTTTTACTTAAATGAAATACTAGTTGCGTAATATTTATGAAAACACCAAAATAATTATTATGTAACGTAATCGAATAATGTAATTGATGCCGATTTAAAGGATTTTTCGGAGTAACTGGTGTTCAGATTTAGTTGTTATGCTCAATTTTGGTCAAAGTTAGACTTTATTCATTTCCATTGTTTTAAGTGCATAAACTAGGGATTTGTGTTTGAAAACTTTTACTGTGTCACCATTAAACAGGCTCAGTATATAGTACAGATAGTGAGTTGGCCTAGAAGTCGCTCTGTTAAAAACTTTGCATGGTTCCAATTTCATTACTGATTGATAGTAAAATTGTATTAGAATTTGTACGTACACCCGTCACACATTTCTTTACCACATTTTTAGTGATGAAAGGTGAGTCGCCAGTAAACGTGATACACATATGTGCATAAGATTATGCTCTTCGTTCACGCTGACTTTGGTTTATCATTCTGGTCTTATTTTATATTATTTGTTACTACATACACGATTAAGACACGACTGCACAAATTTTAGATCTGCGTAAAAAAACATAAATATTTTGTCCAACAGAAGTTCATATAAATCTCTCGTTATTTTGTGTAAATTTTAAAGAAATAATCCGAAATAGTCGTTAAGTTTGTAGAGAAGAATGTCGTTGCAAGTTATTAACCAAAGTGCACATGCAAGCTAAAACATAATTTAAAAAATATGAAAGAAACTTTGCGAAATAACAGTTACAAATATTTTACGCGTCATAAATTTGACTACCGTATTTCCGGACGATAAGACGCAGTTAAAATCTGAATTTACATTAAAGATTAGCAATTCGCTTCATCCAGCAGACCGGTTTCGTCCTTTTTTAAGGAACTCTTCACGTTCTATTCGTCGCAAATTTAAGACAGTATGTGAAGCGTGCCCAGTGAGGACGAAACCCCTCAACTGGATGAATTGACTTTCTACATTCAACAATTCTGAGTGACCAATTCGTATATATAATAGGATAGGTGTTTATATCAAGTTCGCAACATCGAGTTATTCAAATTTCATTTATCTTCCAGTGTGCTTTTGGCTCTTTAAATCCCATTTTATTTAACCAATCGTCGAACAACGTTGTTGTTCGACGATTGGTTAAATACAATGGTATTGGTGCTTACTTCAAGATCGCAAACTTGATTTTAAGAATTGTTACCACCACACACGCAATCAATTAATGTTTAATGTGTTTTTGGTTGTCTTTTTAAATTGTATGATATACGCCATTGCATTTGGTGTATGATTTCTCTAGCCACCATTAATATGACTTGCTAGAAAAGACAGCATGCCAACAGCGAAAGAGAAAATATATTAAAGAATGATCGCAGTATTTGTTGATAAGTATATTTTGGTATAACAAAACAACGCATAATATATACAATACAATTCATCAAGTTGACCGTGTTCGGCCATATTTTTGCTTTGTAATAGTTTTAGCCAGACTTGATGTCACGGTAGTTTGGGTGGGTACACGATTATTACCGAAAACCAATTTACCAGTGTGCTATAGAAATCCTATTTTCAATATTATGCATGTCTTAGATAGAGAAAAAATATACATTTGTTGAATCTTGGCATTAATTTTAATTCAATTTTATATCCTCATTTGAAAAATTGATTATTGCAAATTTAGTCTTTATGTTGTATGTGAACCGTTTAACGTCAACCTAAGGAAAGAATTAAAAACAATTTATACGTAATTGAAAATTCAATGAAAAGTACGTCTTTGTTGGCCTAGTGTATAAGTCGCAAGACTTTAAATCATGCCATTCTATTAAATTCTAAATGATTGTCCAATAAGGACAAACCCTATTTAATTAGGAATTTCCTATGCTACATTATGTAATGTTCAGTTTATTTTTACAAAAATTTGACTATCTTAGATGAAAATGTGCATAGTTTCGATAGGCTTTAAAAGAGCACGACGTCACACGTTCCAGGATCGCTTATATCCTTAGCGTGATAGCCAGAATTGTTATGGACAAACAGCTTATCGCCGACCAATCCGCTTCAATCTATATAGATAAACCGCTACACCAAAGGATTTTCGTAAGTGATGCAATTGTTAGTCGTGTACAAATTTATGTGATGGCATTTTTTTAACAAATCCAGTTTGCCGCCAAAATAAAAATAGCAATCTTGTTTTACTTGCTATGTGAACGCATGTTTTGACTTTTACCTGATCTGCGTTTTGACTAACGCAGCTTTCATTGTTCCATTAGTTTTCTTTTCGGAAGATATTTCGGCCATACTTACCGTAGGCCTTCATCAGTTGCATTTTGTTTCACAAGTTTAACAAACGAAACAAATGAAGCAAGCGCGTTTCGTTTGTTAAACTTGTGAAACAAAATGCAACTGATGAAAGCCTACGGTAAGTGTGGCCGAAATATCTTACAAAAAGAAAACTAATGGAACAATGAAAGCTGCGTTAGTGAAAACGCAGATCAGGTAATTTCAATTAATCCAGGTCCGCAATTACACCAATCTTGAATGTTTTGACCTTCGTGTCAAAAACAAAATAAGTTAAATAGACGCCAACATTAAAACTGTATTACTTAGACAAGCGTTTACATAAAAAATCACTTTGAACAATTCTACAAATGTAGCACAGATCAAAGTACTTTGAAGTACTCAAGCAATGTATAGATGAAATACTTTTCATGTTGCACCAGTGAATGTGTAGGTTTTCACTTCAATCTTTAAGCAATACGTAGAATTAAAAATTTCACTTTTTCAATTTTTTTGTTAAATTTTAATTTTTAATACACTCTTGTTGTTGCACGTTTTTTCGCCTTATTAATTATCTTATTTGCTACGGATTTGATGTATTCCACGTGAAAGAATTCCGTGCATAGACAGCGTAGGTTAAAGATTGATAGTTATCCGTGCGGCTCTTGAAAATAATGACTATCTAAACCCTGGATTAGCTTATTCGCCGACCTGTTTGATTTTCACAATTTATTTTAGATGACTTTCTATTGTTTCTTCACATATTGCCAGAGCGTTCGTGGATTGATAGACACACGCACGCATGCAAAGTCATTTATGATATTTTTGGCGAGATTTTTGCTTAATCTTGGGATTAAAAATGAGTTTTTTGCATAATTCAACAGTTATATTTGCCAACTAATTTAACAGTCGTCGTAATAAATTTATTCTAAAGCGTTTCTACACGAATAATTTAATTGAAACTTCAGCAAGAATTCCTAAATCTTAACGATAAATAAAATGCAAAGAAAGATTTCCAACAAACATAATAATAAAGGTCACCACTCTACGCTGCACACCTCAAAGTAGTAATTATTTTTTGGTGCGGATTATTTAAAATAAGGTAACAACATAAAACACGTACGCCTGAAGTCATCTGCTTAAATAGATTTTAAGATTATATTTAAGGACAATGTTTGTATACGTTTCAAAAATATTTTCTCAGGTATGAATTGAAATGACAATATATTGCAAAAAAGCGCTTTCGTTCCCCACGATTAATGGATTTCCTGTAGAATTTTTAAAAATGAGTATTTTTGCTCTAAAGAAGAGTAACTGTAAACAATAATATAGATACAAAATCATAAATATATTGCAAAACCAAACCAAATTTCGAATAATGCCAGGAAATCCTATTGGAAACACCGATGTATGAATAAATTTACCTTGTTTACCCAAAGCTGTATAATGTCCATCTAAAGTATTAGTCTCCAAATATTGAATTATTTTTGCACAATATACGGTGCAATGCCTGTTGATCTACAACAAGTTGCTCCATAATCCTATAGCCGACTCGTACTCATAGTCTATTCCAGTCTACCCAGTGCGGCTAAAACGAATACCCCAGGCTGAATACGGAAGATATGACTCTGTAACGGCTTTATTAGTTGGTTCTGAAGATTAATATTTATAAGTCATTACTGGTGTATATAGCGCATCATATATTTGTTCACAAAATAATTCAAAATTATTTGTAATGAATTCACGATAAAAATTTTATCATTTAGTCCAAGTTTTCACAAAACTCAGTAATAAATAATTTTTACATGACTCACTATTTCTGCCAATATATTTTACCTAATGAAAGAGAAATCAATTAATTTGGACTACACACACCATAACCACCAATCCAACTTTATTTAATTATTCATCAAACATAGCAGAACTACCGTCATTAAGTTTGCCAAATTTATACAATTTATGTTAAACTATTCACCACATTACATAGTAAAATTAATTTCCTGAGGTTTTTATATTTTAAGTCATAATTTTAAATTCGTTATTGATGTTTGATTTCGTAATTATTTCAATTTTTGACAACTGGGTTAATATAACATGAGACAAATTTATTTTCATTCTGACAATTGGCTTAAACAAATTAGACATTACTATTATAGATTTGTTTAATTTCTTTCGTTTTAAGGCTATTTGTTGAAACAAATTTATTTAAATTTGAAGTCTCAATGAATTTTGCACAGATTGTGATGCATATCAAGTATTTCATCCCATATTACCGAAAAACTCTCCATTGCTCTGTGAGTGAAACTAATATAATTAGTATGTGAATTTTGCTATAGCGGAAGTATATAGCGAAAACTTGAATACAAACGGTTATATTTCATCATGATGAAGTATAGCCGTAGTAATATGAAGTCAAAATAAAAGAAAATTGAGAATAAATTATAAAGAAGGAATTGTCGAATTTTAATTCATGAAATCAAATTGTTTAGTGATATTTAATTAGAAGTACTAGTTATTGTATCTGACTCAGATTATATTAATATCGACCAAATCAGATTTATATAATTAAATGAACAATGGTTGCGCGGGCGTTGAAAACAATTACTTCAATGAATGTTGCGTTCTTAATATAAGCACCTGGCCCACTATGTACATAAATGTGTCCGTTTAAACGAAGCATCGCATAGTTTGGAAGAATCAATTCATCCAGTAGAGCATTTTTGTCATTAATGGGTTCTCATCATGTACTATCCAGATTTCGCCGCGGACATGGTTCGAACCAGGGCATATCTGCCACGGAATCCTGAGTTCGAATCACTCAGCCATCCAATCGCGCAATACACACAATTTTTAGGTATATACTAACTAATAATTCTTGATTAGCCTTTACTGTAGGTGGAGCCAATATGCCAGGCTTTAGCCAAAAAGTTCCAACTGACCATCCACAAACTGTCCCTATATACTAGATACCGAGATACATGGGGAATTTGCATTTAAATGAACATTTATATAATTAAATAAACATCGGTCCTACCTGGATTTCTTTGTTGATAAGACAGCCAAAATCATTTGAATATAAGCACTTATCCTATATAATCCACAAATTTGTCAGAAAAACTAGGGATTATGTAATGTACACAAGGAAATTTATCCAGTAGACCGATTTCGCCATTATTCGTTGTGATAAAATCACATGTTTTCAGTAATTGTTTTTCAATAGCCAATATGCCAGGCTTAAGCCAAAAAGCTCCAACTGACCATGCACAAACTGTCCCTATATAATAGATACCGCGTTACAATAGGAAGTGATATTGAAATGAAAATTTATATCATTAAACAAACATTGGTCCTCCCTGGATTTCTTTGTTGGTAAGACAGCCAAAATTATTTGAATATAAGAAATTATCCTATTTTATCCACAAATTTGTCAGTAAAAACTAGGGATTATGTAGTGTACACAAGGAAATTTATCCATTAGACCGGTTTCGACATTGTTCGTTGTGAAAAAATCACATGTTTTCAGTAATTGTTTTTCAATCGCCATATTAAAGTAATCTAAATTTTTTTTAAATTATTCAATTATGAGCAAATATTCCTTTATGTACGGATTTCAAATCCTGAATTTAATTAGTCCCATTTTGGCATAAAAATCATTTCCTAAAATGTGTTGCGCACAGTTTATAAATAAGCATGTACACTTTCATCGAAGTTTCCGTTAAAAAACAAAGATAATTTAGATACGTAAATTTTAATTAAATGCTGCACGAAGTAAACACCAATTCCATTGTATTTAGCAATGTTCATAACAAAACTACCGCCAGTCTGTAAGCGAATTTGACGCGTTTCGACCTTCCATGATCAAATGTTGTTTTGACCGGAAAATTGACCAGCGAGGATCAAGCCGCACTGAATAAATATGGAAGTAAATTTATCCTCGCTAGTCGGTTTGCCTGATGATAGTCATGGAAAAGATCAACTGCCCCAATCTCCTTGTTTAATACAATGGGATAGGTGTTTACTTCAAGCTCGCAAACTTGATTTAAAGAATTGTCACCACCAATCGCGCAATCAATTATTGTTTAAATGCCGCATAAGTTGAATCATTCTAACAAATTTCTTATCAGTAAGGAAGTCAAGATTCACCGAATCAACTTTACAATAAAATACGAATATTTATAAAAACGTAATGCGAGGACTCTTAATTTATAGCGAACGTGAATATAAATTATTCCCGATACGGTTAACAAGTGGAATCTGTGAATGCAACGGACTGAAGATACAAAAGTTACCATGAATATGCTTAAATGAATAAAAGAAATATTAGTTTAAATTCATATGTAACAATTTTTTTTCTTATAGAAATATCAATTTCTATGATAATTGTATAATAGATATTTATGAGGAAATAAATAATGCCGTATTTGCCATTCGACTGGAAAGTTCATGTTAGCATTAGCACGTAAAATGCTATTTGAGAAGGAAGGTTAAGTGGCACGAGATTTGTAGAGAAAACAAAATTGATAGAAGTGAAAACAATTTTTGAATAAGTTATAAAGCAAATATGTTAAACAATGCAGCACGTTTCTTTTAAATAATAGGTAAATACAATTTTCTAACAACATGAAATTTTTATAAACAGTTAATATTGAATTATAACACCACGAAACTTGCTTAGAATTGTTTATTTTTAATAATGTACACACAATTTCCTACAAACCCCTATGATTAATACTTTTATAAAAGAAAAAATTGGTTCTTAAACCGTTTTTCCATTTGCATCAAGTTTACAATATTGAACAAAAAACCTTATTTTTCGCAAATTAATCAATAAAATTAGACAATTTAGCGTCGACAAATTAGCACGCTTGCAAAACGATGTCTAATACAATTTAAATTTAAGAATTTCGTCGCAGTTTCTTCAAATATTTTTTGGAATAATTATTTATTTGTCACGCTAATCAGTTGCTCCTTTGGGATTTACTGTATCCATGACACACCTAAAAACGCAAGAATTTGCTAAATATTTGGATACATTACTAAATCCGACAAAAAATCAATTATTGAAATTTAATTTCAAATGTGTTTAGATTAGTTGGAACATATAAAATTGAATGCTAATATTCTAAGCATGTGTTCACCAAAATTTCAGCTTTTGATAAAATTCTACGTTAACAGAAACAAATAATTTTTTTAATGCAATTCAACAGATAGGGATTGCGTAGTTAGTGGCAAAAATTCAATCAACCAAATATATATGCAGACGATAAACACCGATACCATTTTGTTCATCCTTCCGCACGAACTACTGACTTTGGGTACATTTAATTCTAGAATAATTTGCTTAAACTTTAGCAACAGTAATATGAGTTTAAAAAAGGTGTTTATTTGTGTTGGTCTTAAATCGAATTACTTTGCAGACGCCAGTTATTTCGGCAAGTAGTGGCCATAAAAATGGGTTAAATCAGATATTCCCCTTTTTAGAGCAAATATTTATTTTATTCGGTCCAGAATCAAACACCTTTTAACTGACACAATGCACAATAAAAAGCTATGATCAACATTCAGGATAACGAAACGAACATTGTTTTCACATGCGGTGATATCGACAACTTCAATCTAGGTTGCAATCTGAGTATACTTATACTGAAAAATGTATGCACATATTGGGTAAGGTGTTTATACCAAGATCGTAACCTTGCTTAAGGTTATTCATGTTAACATTAAAGTGTAAAGTCCAAGAAGAAGCCAACTCTTATAACGCCTTTTAATATCAGTAACATATTAAAGTGAAAGTGTAATAGTTCAGTTCAGTTTTATTTCAATTTAAATAGGTTCCATAAATTTAAAAAAAAATCACATTTGAGTACATGTTGAGGCTTACGGAAACGCACAAACAAATTATAAATTTTCTAAAGAAACTAGACAGTGTATAATTTAGAAAGAACAATTTATTCAGTAGACCGGTTTCTTCCTTATTGGGAACACTTTACGTACTGCCCAGAATTTGCAGTGGACAGAGCTTGAACCGGAGCACTCTTGCTTCTTAATCTGCTGCGCTAACCACTGAGACACCTGGCCGCAAATACTGAACAATACGTGATTGGTTTCCACAAAGGACGGAACTGTGCTATTGCCTGAATCCTCTCTTCTAAATTATGCAATGCTTAGTTTATACTAACAAATATATGCACATAATGGTACAGGTGTTTATATTAAGCTTGGTTTATATTATTTTAATAATCACCCCAGTAAACAAGTTTAATTGGATTAGATAAAGGGAAACAGTTCCAAATTGGATAACGATGAATGTATAATGCGATATGAGTTTTTCTATCAAACCAGCCATGCACATTACAGTGATGTCCGCCATAATCCGGCGGAATTCTAACATTGTTCAAATACGTTTCACCGGTTTCTCAGACCAATTACTTTCCTGAGAACTGACCTGACTATTGACAAATCGCATGCATCGCATTACCTAGGATAATTATGTATTTGCGGTGCACACATGCACTACTTTTCCTTCGTGGTGTTTGATGTTAATTTTCTCACTCGCGCTTACTTCTACCCTTTTCCTGATTGAGCACCCCTCAGAAATCGTAATCGTTCACTTAATTGCAAGGATTTATCAATTGGAGCGTCTCTTGGTGTTACTTCACATGCTATTAACAAGAATCATTGTGCTTCTCAGCATATTCATCATAAATTCAGGCATTCCTGCTATACTACTTGGTGGGTTATTCTGCACAATGAAGGTATCATGGCAAGGATATAACAAATAACCTCGGTCACAGACAAGATAAAAGTACACACAGAATGGACGGAGGAAATTTAAGCCAGAAATCCTTGATCTGATGTTTGGATGATTGGTTGTGTGTCGTAGAACAATCCAAGGACTCTATTCAGGTCACGATAAATTTAATTCTACCTAGGTTACTCGTAATGTCAAGCGTCAATAACCTGCGTACGAGCGCTACCATTTATGAACTTGTCAAATAAAAATTTCAATATTTTCAATTGTTGGCTATCGTTACTTATCGAAGTAAATTTTAAAATATATTAAACTATTATTATCTGTCTTATATTCGGAGGGTGAGACGAATTCTAACTAATGTGTTGGACGATCATCTTTATCTTTATACGATAAGCGATTTGGTGTCTGCATAACACCGTGGACGTATAATCAAACGCGTAATTGACATTCCTTTTATTCAAAGGTTCGCCCAGAGGCAACAATATTACACAACTATCACTCCAAAAGACCATGAAATATTATTTTTCAAATAATTGCATAAAAAAGAATATTTCTGTTTAGTTGAGCCTATCTATACGCCGCACTTCTGAACGTATAACTTATCATTTGAATTAAGCCCAGTTTAGGAATATTATTGTTCCTCGAGATTTTTATACACATATGTTATATCTTTAAATCAGTTTCTAAAATGATTTTTAAAAACTCAAAATTTTAAACCATTTTGTTCTCTTAAGAATATGTCACGATATCCCTGATTAATGTATGTACACCAATGTGTTTCTAAGCGCTACTTTTCTAGCCGCAATAGTAAAGAACTTAAAAAAAGCTTCTTTCTTTCAATGTATTCATTACAATATCTGCACGGAGTCCTTAGGAAAATTTTTATTTTGTCATTTACGTCAACTAATTTTTCTTCAAATATTCCAATTTTCAAAAAAATATTTGAACTGGGTTGACCTATCTCAGGTCAACAAATTCAGTCAGCGACGAAAAATTTAATAATAAGTCAAAGAATTTAATTGGCAGCAGAAGTTTCCTCGTACGTGTGCTTCATTTCAGTGTGTCTTATCAGCAACAGCAGTTATGGTAGCTGTCACATCATTTGTACCTAAAATGTACAGTTTAGCATACTTCAAGTTTTATTTTTATCACTTCAAATAGTAATAAAACAATTAGTGTCCCGTATGCTTATAAAAATGTTTGCGCCATAAAGAAATGTTCCAGAACCTAATATAACTTAGAATCCATGTTTGTGTTCTTCATCAGGTGACGATAAGATATCAACCTTATCAAGACAATTCGCAGATATGACTAGCGTGTTAGACAAACATTTAGGTGGGTGCAGATGGGGTTAATAAATCGTACTAACCTCGTATGTATCCACATAGTTAATATTCCTTAGTCTCAAATGTCTCTCGTAGAATGACCAAAATATTTGGCTAACTATTGTTCAGCGAATTTAAACAATTTATTGTTATCAAACGATTGAAGCAGTAAGGATGAGTAGACATCTTTCTTAATTTCTCTGTTGTATTGCTTATTCATCGTACACATGCATCGCATGGTACCCTATTCAGATCATATTTACCGATTTTGTTAGTACCAGTCCATTTTAGAGCCAACGTATTTTGTAGCGTAGAAACGTTCTCTTATGTCTCATAGTAAAGACAAAAATGTACGCTAAAATTCCATTAGTTACCATCTTTTGTATGTTCACGAGACTCTTGAATGCCATGGGTAACGACGATGGGCATATAATTGTTCCAACGACTTTGTCCATTTTTCTTCTAATAACAATTATCGAGTGGTTTCATGAGACACCAATCTAGACCTGCTTTCGTCTAATGCAACACACCTTGCAATTGCATTCGGCGGCTCTGGATAGAATTCAGCACCGCGCTCAATTGGTACACATAGTATGAACGTTCACCACTGCTAATAATTTGTGTAGCAATAATTAGTGGTTATTTAGCGTCGTATCAATTATTGAGCAGTTAACGAATATTTTACTTTACAGGTTTACTTTATAGGTTTAGGACCCTAATCTTAGTTCAACTGTTGGAGTTTAAAAGATAGAAAAAGACTAATTTAACTTTTGTTAGCATTTGTTTACAAAAAAGATATAATTTTGCTTTGATTTTCGTGATCCGAAATATTTTTAGTGATGAATTTGAAAATGCTACCGATAAAAACCTACCATTCAAAATAGCCAATCAACAAATATTTTAATCACAAAAACTAAATATTTGTATACAAACTATGCAAATCTGGATTTTTATCCAGTTTCTGAACATCTCAATTTGATTTGAATGAACTGAATAACAAATAAAAGTAAACATTTTGACCTTATCGAAATAATTTGACTTACTATGTAAAAGAAATAGGTTTTATTTCAGCATAAAAGAGAACAAAGTTATTTAATAGACAATTATATAAAAGTTAATTCATAACAAATATTTTTGACATTTGTAGAAAAGAGAAAAAGTAGGGTACAAGTAACAAAATTTTGAATGACAAAATTTTCATGTGTGGAATAATTCTGCACCATGATAATTCAAATTCCTGGTGTTCGACGCACATATCTTCAATGTCTGTCACAGATCAGATTGTGTTGTTTTAAAATCAGTGCATGAAATGTGTTGCGTGCAGCTAAAAAATATTTATGTACTCTTTCAGTAGTGCCCGTAATTGAAAAAAGTTAATTTGGAGCCGCAACATAAAATAAAACCTAGCATAGGTAAAACCCTGCAATTTAATCGCCAAATTAGATAGTTGCGAATTGCCTTCTTGTCAGTAAGAGAGTCCAGATTACCGTCTCAAATTTACAATAAATTGCGAATATTTAGTAAAAAGAAATGCGACAACTCTTGGATATACGCAAGGCATACCAGTTCAGGAGTTCTCTTAATTTAGGAAGAGTGTGAATATAAGTTATTCCCAATACGATTAACAATAGGAGTCTATGAATGCAACTAACTGAAAGTTACCTGAAATATTTTTACACGAATAAAATAAATAATACCGCAAATTAAAAGGTAACATTTTATATCCTTTTAGAAATATAAAACTCAGCAATATTTATGAGCAAAAAAATTATGAACTATTTTTCATTCGACTGTAAATTTCATGTCAGCATTCGCACGTGAAAAGCTATTTGATAAGCAAGGTTAAGTGTGGATAAAACTAACTGCTAACTTATATAATTGCAAGTTAATTTAGAAAGAGAAATATAGCGAAGAATTTACACAACGCAACACGTTTCTTCTATTTATTAATGAAATGAAATATTCTAACAATAAACAACGTTTTAACCAGTTAATAATGTTTTATTACTGCATAAATCTGTCTAACATTGATTTCTGTTTACTACTTTTTATTCATTTATCTGTAAGAAGCTAAAGCTAATATTTGTAACAATATAATACGGTTTCTTAAACCGTTTCCATTTTTGCAGTAATATGGGCATTATTGACCACACAAACTTGATTCTCCTCTAATACATCAATATTACTAGAGAATTTTGGCGTCATCTAACTAGCACTCTTTTAAAGCGATAATTGATGCACCTTACATTTCATAACTACGTCGCGGTTTTTCGTAAGTTTTCTGGAATAATTATTTATTCGTCAAGCTAATCACTTACTCCTTTGGGATTAACTGTATCGATGACAAACCTAATAACGGAAGAATTTGCTAAATATTTGGGTACATTATTAGGGCCGGTAAAATATCAATTATTAAAGCCTAGCTCTCAATGTGTTTAAATTTTTTAGGAACATTAAAAATTAAATATTAATATTCGAAAGTTGGTCTCACGTTATTTTGCATCGTTTTTACTAATCCATCTTGACAGGAACAACAAATACTTTTCTTCAATTAAACAATTTTTAATTACTCTGGTCGTCATAGCGATCCAGTATTTCAAATATGCGTGCAGGAGATCATCACTGAACCATTTTTATTCACGCTGCCGTTTATGCGGCTGTCAAAATTTTCTGTTAATTTAAATATAGATTCTCTCGACTTTATCAAATAAAATATGGCTATAACTGTTCTCTCAATTCCTTTTGTCTTAAGTTAAAATTAAATTCAATCAAGTTTCTTTTGCAAGAATTTGGCATGAAAATCTATTCAGCTAAAGTTCTCCGACACAAACAGTATCTAAAAATATAAATAGTCGGATATAAATCAATAGCATTTCTTGCTCAAATCCAAATAGAAGACTTGTAGTTTTCACTAGATCGACTTTCTTTAGCATTTATCGTTGAATTCATAACGGAATATAAATTAAGAGCTAGTAATGTGTGCATCTGTGTTATAATACAGTTTCTATGGCACTACGATAATCATATTTTATCAATAAATTCTAATTTAACATATATATGATTTAGAATGTTTCTTTTTATACAAAAATCGCTACAGTGCAAACAAAAATGTAGTGGTCTCTTCACTTCCGCTAAATTAAATTTAACTTTAAAAATGTGTTATGAGAATCATTTGACATATAAGATAACAACGAATTGATTTGCACATCACAAAGATGTTAAAATGTGTTGGCAGGCAAACAATAGTGGCACAGCCTTATGAAATTTGTAAGATACACCTTTTTATACAGCACTTGCAAGAGGTATCCCCTAAAAGAATACTGAAAATGTAGTGACTATTTTAAGGTTGATAAGTCAGTTTGCCGTCATACTCGGGTGATTATCAAGGAAAGTTGAAGCCCATCAATACGAGTGTCTGACGGTAGTTTTGCTATGTTGTTCGACAACAGGATTGGCGTTTTTTGGACCTGGCATACTTGATTTAAATATTTGTTATCAACACACGCGCAATCAATGAATGCTTAATAGATATGAATCGACTGATAAAATGTTTCAAGCTTCAAATGTGCATATTGCAGTAAATAACGGTAATTTTTTAAAATTACCTCTAGCTTAGTGTTGAAAGGTGGAATATTAATAAAAGTATTATCATTTTAAATTGTTTAAAGTTATGCGGTGAAACACATACTATTAGCCGGAAAAATAAATTTAACTTTTAAAATTCATCCTTTTCGAACATGGAAATCGCGATTTCGGGATCAATAAACTATGAACAAAATACATCATCAGTGATTGCTTAGTTATCGGTAGAATGCGAATTTTGCTTATATAATCACCAGTGCCTGTAGGATCGATAAACTAAACTGAATGTCTTATTTTCAATTTAAACTTCACTGTTTATGAAATTTAAGCCGAAAAAAAATGCCATTCTATTAAGAATTTCTAGATTTGTGCAAATTTAGAAATGTTGTACAGTATTAATTAGTGCTAATTGAAAATAAATTGCAGAATTATACGACGGATTAGGAATAAAATGCATTTAATATTTGCCAAAAAATTTTGAATGGGTGTGAATTAACAATTATGACGCAATACTTTTTTTTCAAAACAAAATTATAAACATGTAAAGCACAGGCGCAATTAGCTTTTACGCATTATAAATAGACTGAGATTATAATTGAGCCTTTAATCCTTAATGCAATGAAATTGTTATTTCGTTAATTCCATTTCTATATTACTCGAGGTATGGTTCTAGGGTCTTATTTTAATTTAAGTATGTTGATAACGAAATTAATTGCACACTGATAAAGGACCGCAAAAAATAGAATTATTATGTGCTGCATTTCTTAAAACTGGATGCACAAATAATGACTTTCTTATTAAATTAATTTATTTCAAACAGTTATATCGGCTAAGGAATCGTAATTTTTTTATAACCTAAAACGGTTTAATCCATATAAACACGTTCACCAAGAGTGAAAAACTATATAAATTTTGAAATTTAAATCAAATAAAATTTTGTGCTGGTCTCGCTGTAAAAAATTAACTAGGAATATGCTTGTATCTATCATCAGTTTCTGTAAATTATATAATAGATTAAAAATTTGTGCAATGGAGAAATTGAATGAGTAGGCAAACTTCTTCTAAATGAGGTGACGAAAGAAAATTATTAAATAACCAAATTAACTAAATTTTAAAAATGATATAAAAGGCTTCACTGCTTTTTAAAAAGATTAAACAAATTGTTTCTTGGATATTTAATATGACAAGTTTGATAAAATCCTTTATAATACAAAAAGGCTAGAAATTTATTTTAAATTTTAAAGTTTAAATTATAATCATTTCTCCATGCGGCACGTAGTTTGGCGCAAAATAAGAAATCGAGTGTCATGGTGTTGCAAAATTGTTCTGGGTTCGAACCTGATTGCGAATATTATGGTTACTGCTCTGACGTGCATAATAGGTCAGATACCGTTGCAGAGGATGAGTTACATGTCCGAATTTTGCCTGTCATTTGCCGCAAAAATTATATATATATATAAAATTGGCTTCGTATGTGGCTAGCTCCCTTATGTTATTGCATTTAGTAATTATTTTAAATGCTACGTCTCGAGAACATACGTGTGATTTTTCAAAAATGTGTTGCGCAATTGCGGACGTGTATTCACCATTTGATTTAAAATAGGCGTTTAAGTTACAATGTTCTCTCATTTGACTAATTAACCGTCTGATTGATCGTCCTACGTAAGTTGATGAATCAATATCAATTAATTAAATTGTTGCGATATTGTATATTTTTGTAAATTTATACATGTATAAGTACTGATTTGAACGGAAAAAAATTTTAAAATCCATAAGAATGCACAGTCGGTCAGCTTACTCTCTATACGGAATGCATTATTTACAAAAGATTTAAAATTGCAAAATAAACCAATATTTTAGTTACTTGAATAATATATTATTTTTGTGAGAGCATTATAATTTTAAATTAAGAACAATTGTGAAACAAGCTGATCAAATTATATTAATCAAGGTTCCGATCATGACCCATTCAGTACATATATTTCTCAATATAAACCAAGTAAGCTGTAGTGAAGAAAGAGCAATTCATTCAGCAAACCGGTTTTGTCCCTACAAGTAACTTATCACGTACTGTCCAGAATTTCCGCGAGCAGGGCTCGAACCTGATCACGTTTTCTTCGGAATCTGATGTTCTAACACAGAGCCACTAAGATGACCAAAGTTATGAACCAAATGTATATATTACTTTTTCTTACTATTAAGCTGATGATGATTAAATAAATGTATATCTAATATTCTAATTCCAGTAATAGCTTTTCAATTCAGGATTAAATACTAGAACCTCAAAATATTATAAGTACTGGTGTTACATGTTTCGGAAGAGGGTTGTAAAGTAAAAAAACTTGTTTTTCAAACTGATGTCGTTCATATCAAATGGACAAGATCGTACTTATAAAAATCATCTTGTGATTATGGAATTCATTGTCATTAATTTAATTATATATATATATATATATATGGAAAAACCTATGTAAACAATTATAATCACAAGAGAAGAATTTTAACTCTATGTAAGTGTAGTCACCTGTGCAATTGATGGATGGCCCGTTAATTATTAGAGACTGGCAATAATGTGAATTAGGATGAAGGTAAGCCGATAGAAAATTTCTAATAAGATTTTATAGTGATTTAGATAGAGCAAAATATAGATAGAATATAATAAATGCTACATCGATTGAAAATTCTTTATTTCCAATATTAAATATGGTATTAGCAAGTGATTGCAAATGGTGTACGGAAATGCCACCAGAGGTAACATATACGATCAGTCTTCAAATTAATTAAAGAACATGCTAATTTGTATAATATTTGATAATTAAGTTGAATGTACACGGAAAATATTTCCATACGATATGCATAACTATGCAAACATCATTCTCATTTTTTCTATTATTTCTACGTAATACCTCCTATTAAATATCACAGTCGTTTGATAAGAATATGATGATAAATCCATTTAAAAAACGATATTTAATTCCTATCCTTGTACGTTTTAAAACTTTCCTTGTTATGATTGTTTATGTATAAAATGTTTCTTATCCTTCTTGATATTTAGTATGCCTTAACGTCTTTTTTTTCAAGTCAATGCTTTTCCGAAACTGTGATTTTTTTCTATAAATCTTTCCTTATCCTCTTATTTTTGCATTTTTAAAAATCTTAGTGAATAAGTAATAATTTGCCAAATAATTTTTTGCAGACTTTCGTTACAAACTGATCCAGGATTTACATTTAGTTGTTCATGTATTAATCTTATAAATATGGTTATATTCGAGATTGTTACGTCAAAGCTAGTTCTGTCCACAGCTAAAGATGTTATTTTAGCATGAACTGTTAATTATTTTTTAGTTCTTATTCGCAAAAGTACTTTTGTAACATTCAATCAAGATATTTTTCCATAAAAATATGTTTAGTTTTCTTATAGATTTTTTTAAATATAAGAAATGTGTATCGATAAAATGGCATTTATAAAGTTTGATTGAGATATAGACTAATTAACAAAAGAAATGACTACTCTGGTGATTATTGGAAAAATATTTTGATGTAAAAAACTAGCTATATAAAACAAACCACTTTGTTCCGGCGCAGATGTTTTACAAAAGAAAGCTCATTTAAATTATTTGTCTGTAATCGACATTCTAAACTAATTTTGAATTTCATTTAACGATTTTTATTCGCATAAATCTAATAACATGTACGTTATTATAGAGAAAATATTGTGTATAGGAGTATAATTTGGCCCAATTTTACAAATGCCCGATAAACATAGAGCAACTAAATTTCACATTATTACACATACCTCCGAATATATTAGTTCGTAATTAAATTTTCTCTTAGAATTTTTTCAAATTTAGTTTTTTGAATTTGATTAGTTTTTGACAAGACATAACATGGTTTTCAGGAAGGTAGCTGGCGCAGTATATAAAAATATAATCAAGTATACGAGTTTGTTGAAGAGTATACAAAAATGCACAACAATTCAAAATCACATTTTTTTAAATCGGGCAAAGATATTTTATTTAAATTAAGTTTGCGATCTTGCCATAAACCCTTATCCTATTGTAAAACATTTGCTAGTATTAACAAAGGAATATATATGGTAACTTGAATCTAATAAATGTTTTAACCTACGCAATCTTCAATTGAATAAACTTCCCTAGGTAGCGTGGTGTCTGCTTTATAATTCCAGATTTGTCGTGGCTAGTTAAACCATTAGGTCTGAAGAAATGCAGCGTTTGCTCCACCCGATTGGTACTAGGCATGGTCTCAAAAGCCAATGTGCTTGTTTTGGAGCACCGTTTTCTACAAAATTCTGCGCAGTTCTTGAGGTGTTCTCAAAATTAGACCGAACCGAACTTCTGACGTAATGGCCTTTAATAATTAATGAAATGCTTATTTTATACTGAGAAATGTTTAAATAATGGAATTTCTTTCTATATCTAGCTTTGAACCTTGATTTAAATAACTCTTAGCAGCGCCTGAGTAAACAATCATTTTTCAATAAAAGTATAATCTGAATCCCGCATATTTAACTATATAACAATTATTATTCACGAATAACGGGTATGGAAGTCATGGATTGGTGAAAATTTCCTGAATATTTAATATTACATTATTAACTTCGATAATAAAAAATAAATAAGCATTTGAAACCTCCATATTCCTCTGAAATAAAATTTGATTAATTATCTCCTAATTTTAATTAAAAATTGAAATAATGAAAGTGGCAAAAAATTATACCATAAATAAAATGATTTATGATTCATATGCAGTAAGGAATAAGTTTTTTTATGCAAAAACTTGAGTTGCTGAATTCATTCGAGTTAGAAGACGAGAAATTATTAATTATTAAAGTAAGTATCAGCATGCATACGGTCACAAAATATCACTCACATTTACAAACATAAATTGGCAAATTTTAATTCACAATTAATTACCATTTGTCTTATCTGGAGTGGAGAGTTTACATTAAAAGTCACTTGTAATTTATAATTTAATTCGTGTACTACTTGTCTAAGATGAAATTCTGAATCCCACCTTGTTGTACCAATGACCTTTTTAAAGGAGATTTCCGATCACATTCAGGGATATTTCCGCTTTGTACCTTGATTGTGCTAGTAACATATGCGTGGAAGCATTGTATTGGCGGTACCAATACTTTAATTAAATATTCAGATTGACTGATACAAGTTTAAAAACCTTCACCTCTGTTACAAAATAAGCAAGTAGGCATGTTTATGTTTGTCAGCTATAATGATTTTACATGGCTATTGTTTTCTCGTGATTTCTTCTACAAGTTATAACTTTGCGTCTGTTTCAGAAGAGATCAGTTTTACAAGTATTTTATAAGGTCATTCAGTGCAATTATAAACCGGAAGCATGTGAAACTCCATGCATTGATAACAAAGCATTCCTGAACAGTAAATTAGCTTTGAAACCGAAAATTATTTAAAGTACTTTATTTTAAATGGAAAGCCCGTGCTGTGTTTGTTCGCTTTTGAACATTTTGTATAATATATATATATATATATATATATATATATATATATACTATGCACTTTTATATTAAATGAAGTCCAACTATTAATGCAATGTACCAACTTACAACAATAAGTAGCAAATTATATCACTATAATCGCAAAATGAGTGGCAAATGCGGGTGTATTCGAACAGAATATTAATAATAACATTTGGGCTTGCAGAAAATGGAATTGAATCGGGTATTTAATAGAGATTTAATTTCATTTTCATTTTAATATAAACATGGGGCTTTCAAAAATAAACATCGTCATGCACCATATGAGGTCAGTGAAAATATACAAAATCATTTCATTTGCAAATTATTTTTTTAAGACCTCTATAAACATTTGCATATGAAAGCGCACAAGAAACTTAGTTCAGCTTTGCGTTCTAGAGTCTTATCGCCGCAGAGTTTTAACACGTAGCCTAAGTTTAGTTGTTACACATACAACGAAAAGTATCTTAATCTTAATAGATGTATTGTTCAATGTGCCAGTTTATTATTTACATAAGCAAACAATTGCAACTTTATAATTTAATAAATGTAAATATACTAGTTTTCAAAATAATCGATTTTACCAGTTTTATGTTCGCTTAAGTTGGTTAGGTCCTAAAAGATTTTTGATTCCGTATTTACTTTAGCGGCGTTGTATGGTTTAGTAAATATGGTATAGAATAACGACATTGTCCTTCTCATTTGCAAAACTAATACCAAAACCGCATTATCTAAAAAAGACCCAGAACCAATATTACATAAAATATTTATTCGTTTCAGCGATGCCTCAAATTTTGCTGTTATATAATAAATTACTTTGAATCATGCTGTGCTTGAATTGCGGTTAATTTCATTTTAAAAGTAGTCTTTTAAGAAGCATTGGCTTAAATGTTATTGCTCTCAAGATCTTAGAAAAGAGTAAATTTGTTTTTATAAGATAAAAAATTATTCCCTCCTGAAAACATAAAGCCGATTTAGATTTTTAGAAAAAATTAAACACATATAAATTTTAAAAAAAATTATTTACTGACTTTCAAACTATTAAATTTATTTTGTCTCTATTAATTCATTAAAATTGAATTTTTGCCAAACACAATAAAATTTAACCTAATTATTCCCATCTGAAAAAATTATGCTGACTTTTAACTTAGCTCGCCTAAATTTGATACAGTATCAGTAATCTAGACAATGCTACTGTTAAAAAATATTTATTCCGAAAAAAAACGGAACGAGAAAAATAAACATGGTCTTTAGTTACGAACACTACCAGGCATCATTATAAATAGCAAGAATGCAGACATGACAAACTGCATAAACATAGAAGTGACATTAATATGTAAATATTGCTTAAATTAATTCATACCGAATTTCCATAAATTAAATAAACACCCATGCTATTTCATTTTAACGATTTGCACAACATAAAAAGTCGACTGTCAGTAATATGTTCTGAGACGATTCAACATACAAATAAATTATATCAGAGCTCCACGAAAATATCGAATAATCAGGCAAATGTGATGTATATTGATATAGAGCTAAAATTATGATTATAAAAATAGATTTTCTCACTATTTTGCTTATAAAAGTAATTTATAATCGAAATGTGAAAAATTAAGCTTTAGTTTACCGTGTATATATATATATATATATATATATATATAATTTGTAGGATAGATTTTCCAGTACTCAACAGGTGAAACGCATATCTGTAGGAAAATTCTTAATATAAACCAAGCATAAAAAGGTGGCTAATCTAATCTAAAATTTTAAATAAGTTTATGCGTATTTATTTAACAACTGTCTAAGAAATCAATTTCCTCATTTATGAATATATAATAAAACTATTTCCTAGGTCTAGTAATGCTCTGCTCAAATGAAAACATGTATAATCTAGATTTGCATGAAACTAGAAATAGAATTTTACAAAAAGTTAATATTCTTTTATTATATATTATTATTTGCATACATGCAATTGCATATGAGGTTTTGCGTATCTAGTAATAAATTCGATCATATATACTGAGAAGTCAGTATTAACGAAATGTATAATCTCGTGCACACATGCGTATCGAGTTTAGCGGCGATTCATCAGTTGGTGCCGGAATTACGTTTTATAGGAATTATATTTTTGGTCAAGAAATATGGGACTAGTGGACGGTAGAACCCCCCATACGATGGTGTATTCAAGCAATAATGAATTTAACTTTATATAAAGTCTTTAACAATGCAACCCTAAAGCCAACTCACAATACATAATACATACCGAGCGAAAAAAGTGTACCAACACAATATGTTTCAAACTGCCGTGAGTGTACATGATACCACGCATGTATTACTGATTAAATGTAAATCTGAATACCTGTTACTCCAGAAGATTAAAAACCTCTGGCCTTGATAGACGTCAGTTAACACATTTGGCAGTAACCATGACATCAATCATAATATTATTTCCTTCTAGGATTGCTAGGTAGGCAATACATTATATTAAATATTCTTTTTTTCTCCGTTTTACTTTACTGATAATAATAAAATAGTGCAAGTTTGTCTTCTGTTATCTTTAAAAGATTTAACAATTACAGATTACCGGATAATTCTAAAATTAATAATCGTATCTGTCTAGAAAATATATTATTTGTTCATTTTTAATTAAAATTACCATTCAATTCTGAAATACATAGTATGCGTTTTATTTCTCATATTTCGAATCCTACATTATATATATATATATATATATATATATATATATATATATATATATATATATATATATATATATATATATACATATATATGTATTGTCTCCAAAATTATACATTCATCTCAATAGAAGAACAAGTCTTTTTTGTAATTAAAGATTTGTAACCGATTTTTGCCGTATAAGTGGAAATATATATTTGCTCTAGAAGTTACAGCGTGTAATCACTAACGACCAATGCGTTTTGGGAACTGAAATTCTGTTATAATGGCATAGCAGTCTGTATTCGTATTAATAAGAGCATTTTGACATTCTTTGCATTTGTCTCCGGCGTTCAATCCTAAACAAGTTAATCATATTCTTTAAATAAAGTTTGCGAGCTTGAAGTAAGCACCAATCCCAATGTATTTAACCAGTCGTCGAACAACATAACAAAACTACCGCCAGCCGCAACGCACTGACGCGTTTCGACCTTCCATGATCATCATCAGAGTACGACGGCAAACTGACTATCGAGGATCAAACCGCATTGAATATATATGGAAATCAAATTGAGATATGCGGCTCTCACCTCTAGCAGTCTCGCCTACATTGAACTTGACTGGAAATGTCGGCTGCACAATTTCTATGCAGTCACGAAAGTTAACTGTTTGCAGCTTTCGCACACATATAAACATAGGCAATACAATTTAACAATAATTGATTGCGCGGGTGGTGGTAACAATTCTTTAAATAAAGTTTGCGAGCTTGAAGTAAGCAACAATCCCAATGTATTTAACCAGTCGTCGAACAACATAGCATAACTACTGCCAGCCGCAAGTTAATCATATCTCCGTTGCAGACATGGCTTAGGTTATCGTAACAATATTTGAGTGATAATTGGTTATAATGGCAGGAATGCTGACCTTGAATTCGTTAGTTCTGTGGTTTTTATGACCAATTGTGTTCCGGAGACTGAACTAGACGCCAACGATGCGCTAGTGCGAATCGTCACTTAATTCACCTACCTGACAAAACTGGTGACAACAAAGAAAGCAGACTCTACCAACATTTGCAGAAGTAGTGGCGTATATGCGGCTCATTTTAGTATACTTTTTGCAAAATATTTTAAAATCTACCGTATAATTCATCATGCACCGTTCCAAGGTATTCATATAGGCGTACTACCGATATGCCACTGAAATACGAGAAATGACAAACAGCAACGGTTAACGACATGATTATATAGGAAATGTATTTATTCACACAGTGCGTTTGGTCCATTGCTAGTTAAACTCTCTGATTCATTACTCAATAGCAAAATAAACGAGCTGGCAAGAGCTTCCTGGCATTCGATTATTTATTATTACAGACAAACCAGGTTAAGGAAAGCAGATTTTTTTGGGTAAAGCTTTAAAACTAACTGTTTGTCAAGCCACTAAGGCAAACATATTGGATAGACGGAACCGCCTAAAAACACAAACAGCTTATTCGTGGCTGGATAATTCTTTTCGCTAGTTGAACAATTACAGTCGGTTCTATGATCATTTCGCGGACTCGCTCTTGCAGTTGAGTGGCAATATTGGAGTTTGAGTTCCACAACTTATTTCTTTAGTAAAGTAATTGCAGCAGAGACTTGATCCAAAGCGAGTTCAACTAATGTACAAATATTAAACTGGTCAAATTTATTCAGTTTAATAGACCATAACAACAAGTGTTAGTTTATATAGCCAATGCATAAAAGTCTTGCAGGCCATAATTTTTAATAAGTTGTCTGCTCTCACAACAGGTATGGTATATGGTTAATTATACCCATTCATAATCTAAAATAGTTGACTTCTTTGCAATTAATTATGGCCATATGTGGTCTAGCGTAATTATCAAACCTCAGTGCATATTACATCTTCGATTAATTAAGTTTTATGATAGCTGCATTCCGATTAGATCAGGCTACTCAAATCCAAATGCTCAATTTACACAAAGTTAATGTTGTAATGCAGTCTTTTGCTTCATATTAGGATGATGCTGGTGTTAATGATGACAAAAGTGATGATGATAATAATGCTGATGATTAATCGAAGCTATCAATGCCGTCTAGCTGCACTAACAGAAATGTCATGTAGCTAACAAAGGTTCAATGTAAAACATTGAAAAATCTCATAGAGACACTTTGTAACCCAGCTTTGCGAAAAATCTGTTTCATTTATATATATATATATATATATATATATATATATATATATATATATATATATATATATAATCATTAATGTGTACAACTATGGGTATATAGCATTGCGTTTTTTCTCGCTCAATGCGATGTATTATAGTTAAAAATTTAAAATATAATCCAACCCATATATATATATATATATATATATATATATATATATATATATATATAAGCAGCTAAATTTCTTCGTAAACTTACAATTAATTTTAGATACTGAGGCGTTTCGACTTCACTTGTTGAGCATTTGATCACGCCTGAACTCATTCTCATGGAGATTATTTCGTATAGTATAAAAAATATTATGAAACGCTGGTATTTGGCATTCAATGCAAGTTTTTACCATCGCACAGTTGTGAAAAAGTATTTTATTTGACATATGTTAACGAAATAATGCCATTGGAATATTTTCTGTGCTAATTAAAATCAAGATAGTTTGTTTTCCATCGAACTTGCGATATATAGCAGTTAAATTCGGATCTTACAATTAGTAAATAAAGTATTGACGTGTCTAGAAATGCAATGTATATTTATTATTTACAGTAACAAATTTGTTTTATTAATTCTTACTGTTAACATTATATTTACTCATGCATAATATTAATATTTATACTTGTTGTCTTGCTGCTTTGAATTAATTTAAGTCTATGTAGTTGTCTAATGTGATATAAAGCCAGGTAGGCGGAAAGAATTATCAAATGGTTTGCTTCAAGGATATGCTTGTGTCTGTAGTCAAATATTTAATTCGGTTTATTTATCAAATGTTTCGCGTGACTAGAACAAATT
>JAQBSW010006033.1:0-51986 GCA_029291075.1 Eudiplozoon nipponicum
ATATTCTTACAGATATCTTGAGCCTAAACGTGTTAGTTATGTCGCATTTGGCAATTGTAGAACGGGTTCAATGCCTTAATGTATTGAAAAATAGATACCTAGTGAGAGCATGTTTATCATTGAACTACCGAAGCGATATTGAATGCGGTTGCCAAAATACAAATAAAAGGTATCATTTGCCAAAATATAGTAGTATATGCGATCATTACAAATAAGAGTAAATAAGCTATCTAAATGCAAAAAATGTACCATTATCAGATGTTGCGCTGCATGATAGTTCGATAAAAATTAAAATATAAAATTACAACTATCCACCAACTATTTATAATCGTAAGTCAATTTGATTGTATCTTGATAGATTACATACAGCTAATAAGAGATAGATTACAAGTCAGATTTTGAATGACGAGTATCAATTTTATGGGTATTTTGGACAAAGCACGCAAAGGAAAATTAACAATGAAAAAAATTGTGCATCGACAATCAGTATCAGGGTGTAAAAATAAATAAATTTAACCCGTGAAAGCATATGGGGAAATTCGGATTGCTGCGCTACATTTAACGCGAAACCCGCATGATTCTTCAGAATGATGCCAAATCTGCAGATAAGAATAATGCCATTAGGCCGATATCAATAGTTGCATTCATGACAATATTTTGAAGTTAGAGTGAAAATTAGAATAAATAAAGTGATTCAAGTTAAGCATCCCATGTTCAATGCATATGGCGGGGTGAGTAATTTTCGAGAATATTACATGTAGGACTAAATTGACAATAACCTAGTTAATAATTGCTATAACCAAGGTGGCGATCGTGATATCAGCACCTGACCAATTAATTACTCATTTTTGTCAGTATAAACTAAGAATTGTATAGTGTAGAAAAGGCAATTTATCCAGTAGTCCGGTTTCGTCCTTATTGGGAACTCATCATGTACTGGCCAGAAATTGGCGCGAAAAGAACTCGAACCTGGGCACATCTGCTTCGGAATCTGGTGCTCTAACCACTGAGCAATCATGCCGCACACTACAATACACAAAATTTTCAGTCGTATACTAACTAATGTAACTTGGTTAGTCTATTTTTCCTTTACGTGGAGCTCATATTGCATCCATTTAGACACAAAGTTCCAACTAACCATTCACAATCTGTCATTACTGAACAGACAACACACTACATGGGGAAGTGGTATTGAAATGAAAATTTATATAACAAAACGAACATTGGTTGCGCGGGTGGTGATAACAATTATTATAATCAATGTTGTGGTCTTGATATAAGCACCTGACACATTAATTGCTTACATATGTCAGTATAACCTAAGAATTGTATAGCGTAGAAAAAGAAATTCATTCAGTAGACCGGTTTCGTCGTTATTGTCAATAATTAACTGAGTTCCCGGTTCGTACTAGATTTTGGGAACAACTGTCCATTTTTAGCTTTATTTTCAATATTTATTTTTAACGACTGGAAGTTTAATTATAATCATGTTTTACTATTATTTGTAATTTTTTATTATGTAGTATAATTATTATTATTTTAAATCTTTCTAATATATTTTTAAAACGTAAACTTGTATTTTTTTCGTATGCGAGTCATGATAAAATTTATAGTACAATTTCTATAAATTTGCATTAATCTTTACTTTTATTTTTTAGTTATGTTGTCATTTAATGAAATCGTGACTACAGATAAATATTAATTTAATACATTCTTTAGAACACTTTTAGTTATTTGCCCGTGAATTTTTAAAATAATCCTTGCCTTCTAAATGTGCTTAAACATTTACAATTTAAAAATTTTGACAGCGCCGATAAATGTGCAAATAGTTTAAATGAATTTTTATCTAACGCTTCCATTTAGTATTTCTGCGTTTGAAGTCTGGCTGAAACATTCTTCGTATTTTATGCAAAACGCGCTCTACTCATCCTCAACAAACATGCTTTAGTTGATAGAATACAATTATCTAGGTACTAATATCACCTTTCTTAGAAGCAACAATTCTGTCCTTCTTTATTACACCGTTAATATATCTTTGTTAGATTTTATCGGAACCCGGTAATTATGTACAACAAGAGTTGAGGACAATGCAATTTAATTTGACATGGCAAAAGCATAGGATATGATTGCCTTCCATATTGTAGATATATTAACTTCATTATCTCTAAGAATGTAGTCCAGTTTTGTTACAATGCATGGAACTAAAACAGCGGAGTAGTAGTGCATACGAAAAGCAAATGGCGTCCTTCATTTTTAATAAATAGCACTTGTCCACAAGCCAAAGCCTCTAATAAAATTTATATTCACGTTATTCCTTTTTGAAAGTTTAGAGCACTAATGAATAGAGGAGAAGTCCTGACAGGGAATATGTATTTCATAGCAAAATTTCTTGAATATTTGGCACACGTCAGATTATTTACCACATAAATTGGTTGTTCTTTGTGATAGTTTAATATTTTTAAAGAATGTACCATCAACAGTAAATGTTAAATTAAATTGATAGTTATATGTTAGGCAAATATCGTCTTTTTACGAGGAATTGTTTTAGTAAAAACTCAAATGAAAACTCGATATATGTTAAATACTCACCCGTTTAAAAATAATTATTTACCTAACTATTCCACTTGAAATTTTGGAGATAGCGAGATAATTGTGCTCCGCAATTTATAGGAATAAGGTGGGCGTTTGTTTAAAAATCATGTTCATTCTTTTGATTACGTCTTAAGTTTGGAATTTTTTATATTTCTTTACGTAATAATTGAAATAAAACGCGCTACATCCTATTATTCATGTTTCGACAAGTTTCACGGAGATTTTGTAAAGTTTAAAGAAAAAATCTTTTAACGATTGAGCGCGCGGTTTGAAGTAGCTCAAATTATGTTGCACGCTGATATTGAAAAACTTTGTTGAGGAGCTTCAAAACGCAATGAAATGGTTAAAGGAAGAAAATAGAACTAGCATAAAACCGAAATGAAGAAAAATACGCCAAATGTTAGTTTTGACTGCGGCATTAAGTGCGAAAGTTTTTCATATAAATATTTATGCCCAGTCACGTGTAGAAATGGCAGATATAAAAACTGTAGAAAATACGCCCACTAAAACTGGTAAATATGAGGAAGAATTCCTGTATATACTAGCGAATGATGTTTTGGCACGTAGCGTCAAACAAGACCAGTTAATATAATTTAATACTGATGAAAATATCAATGCAGTATAAGCAGCAAAGTTGAATAATAATGTCAAAAATATAGCTGACGCCATACTCATAAAATGTTACTGGGTGATAAAAAGTTTGATCGTGCGAGACCTGCCGTTATATAACTACCCAGACGACCGGCGAACGTACAATAATGAACAATTTATTAGCCAGAGTGCGTACTCTAGTTTCCACAAAATAGCGACAGCAGAGATGTTGAAGAAAAACCCAGAACATGGACAAACAAAATCAGTGGAGGCCAGCACACAAAGTCCGCTAAGAGCTACGAAAAGTACAAATGACGGTGTAACGCTTTTAAATAAACGAGAAAGTGGAGAAACAAGGGGTATTTTAATGAAATGAAACAAAATAAATATAAAGAAACCGACACAGTTAAATCATGAGACATCGTAACCATTATAGATATTTCGTACGTTACGTAAACATACAAAATGATGACGGCATTGGTGATTTATGGCCAATCGAGTAAAATATCATGCTGCGGGTATATTTGAATATTTAGATTTGGTGCTTCTTTTTTGTATAAAGGCTTTCGTATATATACAAAAATATGTTCAACATTGTTTTATGTACAAATGAAAAATTCGTTAAATTGGCTTGGTGTCCCATCTTAAAAGTATGCTATAATTAGCTGATTTTCCTGACGGTCCCAGGCCTTTTTAATCATGTCCTGCTGTTATAAATGTTGGCTTCTTTTGAACAATTTTTACGTCTAATTTATATGATATAGACACAAATTAAAATAAACGTATTGTGAAGGATTTCGCGGAAATTCTCATTTAATTTTTGGCATCCAGCCTCCTGATTCTCTATGTGCTGAATTTGATGTCAACATTTTAAATTAGGCAATTTGCCATATTTATTCGAATTAATCAGCTCGCATTTATTTGAAACGCTCCGTGTTATTTTACATTTAAAAAGGTTATACTCGATGCCGATTTCTATCCTTGTAAATAGTAAATATGCAACTAATTTCTGCATAGGATTAATTTCACCGCAATTGAGAATTAAAACCAATCGGCAGCTATTACTTTTGCAGATTCCTACTCTCTGGATGTGATTGACATCAGTTATCAAATTTTGCATTAATTATGCTATAATTAAATAACATATTTACTAATAATTCATTTTTGTCGCGGTGAAACTATTTATATGCAAGTTTGCATTAGGTATGGCCTTTCCACTGATGAGTCGCCACTAAGCATGTTTATACTACATTATATATGTTTTTCAGGCTGATTTAGGCACATCTTGCTGGACCAATCGTCCGATCTAAGTTGCATTTTTATAATGCTTCTTCAAAGTTTAATGTTCTACATTGATAGATTGAATTGTGAATTGAGTCTTGTCCTATTGCTTACATTTATTAAAGCGCGGACATTGACAACACGGTTAAAAATGTAATTAATATAGGGCTGTCCAGAATACAGATAATGCATTTTTACGCACGACAACTTTTGTTACGCATAAACAAAAATGATGAATACCCTGAAATCGAACTGCCCAGTATTGATTATTATTTCAGGCGCATTAATTCTACGGTGCAGTCTGAATTCGAATCAAAAGCTAATTCAAGACATTTTAGAGTAAACAAATTCTATTATAATCAAAGCAAATTACTGTAATTAATAAAGATTTTTTCAGTTGAAAGGGTAGAAGACCTTTACTAAATCTTAATGTATTTTTCATAAAAATACCATTCGAGATCCGGCAGATTTTCTGGTGTTAATCAAAGCAACAACCAGAAAGGAATAACGGACAATAGAAGCTGATAGTTGCCACTTAGCTAATCTTAGGCTAAGTAAGCAAAATAATTTCGTACATTACTCATTATAACATGGTGAACTTTTTGTTCGTTTGTGTGTGTTTTACTGACTCGACACCTAAGTTTCTTGTTTCCGGTTTTTCGTTGTTTAATTTTTGTATTTATCCCTTATTATCCTCCAAAACGTCCAAAAATTAACCATTGATACCTGGCGAAAAGGCAAACTAATATTTTACGCGTTACTAATTATCAAAGGAAAATATTTTTCAAAATTAATCTTCACTAGTAATTTTATTTTGAAGAAATAAATATTTCGTTTGTTGATACATGGATTTATTATGATTCGGTTATAATCAACACATTGAAATAAGGCTATTTGATATTTTTCAAAACTCAAAACGTCTGGAATATCTGTTTCAATCATCTTTCAATTTCTTAAAGAATTGGGTATTAAAAATGGCTGACCTAAATTTCAAACTTTATTATTTGGGTTTTCGCATATAAAAGATTTAATACAACAAACAGATGATTAGAGCGTCCCACGCTTTACTATGCATTTTTTGAATGTGTTCTCAGGAATAAATAAGGAAAATTCATGAATAGGACATTAGAAGACTATGCCGAATTGACGGATCAATTACTTTGCCAATATTTCTGTTTACTACGCCGGAAACTTGAATAAGAATTAAATATAATCTTCGATATTTTACACGACTACATTTAGAGTGGAATGAATGTCTATGAGCTTCGGTGCTCGATTTTACTTGGGCTTTATAAATAATCCTTTTATGAATGTCCGGTTTGTGTGTCTACATATGACAAAGTAATTGTCTATAAACCCGTTTTAAGTGTATACATTTTAAAAAAATAACCGAAAAAATTCACGCAGTATTTTTCAATCAAACATGGTTTAAAATTTGTCGTCTAACTGCAGATATGCTAGAAATTAACAAATTTTATCCATATCCTCTATTGGATTAAATAATATTTGTACTTTAATGACTCGAGATATCTTATTATTTCAGAAATATTCATCATATATTTTTACAAATTTTGATGTTGTACTATTAGCATGGAAATATCGGAACATTAGCCGTTGGATAATAGCACATTGTTGAATCCCAAACTTGTTAATGAATTATATCTCAGGCCTTAACAATATTCATATTATTCCGAAAAGGAACGAAAATGTGATAAATAAGTTGCCATGTTTAGGTAATAAAAATCAATAATTTGATTTTAATTAATTTTATATAATTCAAAGTAATAAATATAATAAAATTCAGACTCCAACTATTTAATCCAAATGCATCACATAGAAGTTTTACTTCAATAAAATTTGTATAATTTGACCCATTGATATCCAAAATACTCACAGAATAAGTTAAACTCCATTGGCAAATATCGGTCTCAATCTTTCTACAAGTGTTTCCTATGTCATGATACAAATCTCAGAAAGGTCACGAGACAATTTTGTTGAATGATCGATGAACTAATCGTTGAATATAACAATTCAAAGTTTAGCTTAGATTTCCCTCTTTCTTTCTTATCTGCTTTAGTGAAATTGTCAGAAAATGTCTTTTGATTGGAGTGTGAAAGCCTGTGCATGATCGACATTCACTTAAATCTAATTTATAAATTTATACCAAATTGATTTACTGCATGAATATTTAAAATATTGGAATCTTGTGTTTCTCATATTAACAAACTTGGATAAGTTAACTGTTCTACCGGGGTTGCCCTGTAAGCAAATAAGCCATACATGCCGCTTGTCTATTCCGTCGCGCTGTAAGTGAATATCAAAGTTTAAAACTAAGGACGCAGCGCTTAGATTCCGGCTTGTATTGCTAACTTCTGCTGAGGAGTTGCCAAATAAGGGAGACAGATTTCTGTTTCTAAAATGCTTTTCAATTAGAAAGCAACTCTATTGTGTTCTGCTTCGCTGGGTTTTGCGTATCTAGAAACTAGTTGGTTCAAATAGAACCAGAAAGATATGACAATGTCAGAGTGGATAAAATATATTATCCAATGTAAACATGCGCCGGCGAAAGTCTCAATTTCGTTTATACATGCGTTCTATGCTTACTGGCGAAATTTCAGTAGAATCAAGCAGAACATACGAAACCCACTACAGATTTATGCGAGAAACATAGGCCAGTTGGACTGGACCTTCTCCTATTTGTATGTTCATTGACGTAATTCTAGAAATACATTCATACAAAATCTTCAGCAATGCAAGTTCAGAGCCAACTCACTATACATTCTTTGTACCACACATGTGTTAGTTAAGAAAATAATTTTTTACCATATGGTATATGTCAATGGAAATTGTGAAGGCCACACTTGCAACGCCGAAAACGCCTTATAATCTAGACTATATTAAATTCCTTTTGCCAAATTTTCCTGTTAATCACGACACAATTCATTTGGAAAATTTAACCTGAATTAGACTAGTGAATCGTGTACTGAAGCATACAGTTTTCTATAAAGGTAGTATAAGTTCCACAGTCAAAAATGAGTTATTTGAATTTCAATAAAACTCAATCTGAATGCAAGAGCTGATAACTTATGTAATAAAATGTTTAAAAACAAGCTGGAAGCGAAAATAACGCATCCTGAGACAGGTAAACAGACACACTCACACGCAAAAACAACTCATCAGTTTATGTTGAAATCTGTCATGAACTTTGTTTACAATTTAACAATAATTGATTGCGCGGGTGGTGGTAACAATGCTTTAAATCAAGTTTGCGAGCTTGAAGTAAACACCGACCCCATTGTATTTAACCAGTCTTCGAACAACGGCTGGAGGTAGTCTTGTTATGTTGTTCGAAGACTGGTTAAATACAATGGGGTCGGTGTTTACTTCAAACTCGCAAACTTGATTTAAAGCATGAACTTTGTTTGTCATGTTGAGATTTAAATTTTTCGAAAATATCAGATGCTGTTGTGCGTAGCACTTTTTCATTTCTTTGCTTTGAAAACGACTGTAAGTCTGTCGGATTTGATGTGTGATTTTTATTTAAATCGTGTTAAGCTATTACGGAAATGTTCTCCTCATTGCCTACTGTAATTAATCCAATGTGTTACTGAATTCGTTTCTCAAATATTCAGCCAGTACGCCCTATTTAGAACACGCGTATAAATATACAAAGATATATTGCTATACTTCACGGAGCTTATCTTTTACATTTATCTTAGCAGACGTCTTATTTTTGAACAATCATTTGTTGTTTTTAGGCATCCGCGACTTCTGTTTTATCGAATGTTGCGTCTGGTTCAAATGTAACCCACACACACACACACACATATACATATATATATATATATATATATATATATATATATATATATATATATATATATATATACATCTTATTTTGGCTTTTGACGTTTCATTGCTATTTAGTTTTTGTTTATGCTATATGTTGGCTTCAAAAAGCGTTTCGTGATACTTGGTTCTAATATAGGTGTTCTGAGCAACGCAAGTTTTTGGTAGTGAAATTCTCTACAACCGATCTGCTATCTCATCTATGAACTTAGGACGGCGCTGTAATAACGAGTTTATTCTCTAGACCATGCTTGCTTCCCATATACTCTCATATTTGAATCACCTTCTTCCTGTTTCAATGAATATAAATTCTTTAGACCGTGGGGCTTTGCGCTCGCAAGCTACCTTAAAATGCACTCACGCTTTATAATGCAACCTACGCCTTTGAATTTATAATGCACATATAGAACTGATTTACATATTATGACGGCATAACTTAAAAATTGAATAAAATGGAAAATGATGCTCCCCTAGTAAATTGGTTTAGCGCTATCTGGCGCTTCTCTGAATATGTCACAACTACCACGTATGTTGATCCAAATCGCGAGCATTTGTGTTCAGATTCATGTTACGTATCCCCTAAGACAAGAGTGTAATGCATTGTGCGTAAATTTATGTAAAATATCGATAAAGATTACTTGTTATTGATCGCGCTAATAATGGCATCAATTAATTAAATGAAGTTTGCGAGTTAGAAATAAACAACAATCCCATTACATTTAAGCAGTCGCATCTCATAACAAATATAACCGTCAGTCAAAGATACTGAGGCGTTTGGATCTTGCACGATCATCACCAGAGCGTGATGGCAAACTGACTAGCACAAACCAGCACAGCATACATTCAGAATGAATCATCTTCCTTCAGTGCGACTTGGTAGATACAGTGGGATAGACATATATATGTCAAAATACAAGAGATGATTTAATGAACTCTACCAAAAGTCAAACTCTACCAAGTGATGCAAACCATCCATTTTTCGACTGCTGAGCTTAAGGTAAACGGCTCCAGAGATTTCTCAGCAGACTGAAACTATTCATTTACAATAAATAAAATTCGCAGGTCGATAGGTACCACGTCAGTATAATGGCGCTAATTCATGAAGGATCAATTTATTGCTAGCTTCAATCGAAAACAAAATTGGATATGCATACTATTACATTTTGTCTGCACAATTACTTATAGATGAATTGCCATCGCGCTCCGTTGATGATTATGCCATAACTTCATTCGTTAGTTGGTGTAATTGACGAATGTTCTGCAATGTTTTTCGACTGGTTACATACAACAAGATTGTTGTTTACTTGAAGTTCGCAAACTGGATTTAAGGAAATAATTTTCACCTGTGTAATCACTGATTGTTTAACTGTGTGACCACGTTGAAATTGTGGAATTGACATTTGCAGTCCAGTACAATGTAATTATGTATTAGGTTTTGCGCACCTAGTTACAAAATTAGTTCAATTCTAATATATAATTGCAAATATATTAGATCTTCGCCACAAAGAGTAAATTAGGCACAATGTATGCAAGACTAGGAGAGGTGAGAGCCGCATATCTTTTTTGGTTTCTATATATGCGCACTGCGGTTTCATCGTGGAAGTTATAAATGCATCATCACTTGGGATTGATGGAGTTTTACTAATTTTGTTTGCTATATATATATATATATATATATATATATATATATATATATATATATATATATATATATATATATATATATATATATATTCTTTTGAAATGCGAGCTTTAATAAAATTCATTGTACCCTTCCTGTGTGTAAAAACAAAAAGAAATTTTATCAGATATAAGAAAATTTCTTTCGCATGGTCTTCTCAAATATCTACTAATGAACATATCTTTATATATAAATTGGAAAGCAAAACAAGATAGAAATATGTGAACATAGAGAGAGTGTGAAAAATGGAAACCAATCAAATTGCGTGCGTCACATCCAGTTCAAGCTCAATGCTTGTACGTGCTTCTTCTGCTTGCATTAATTCGGCTTCTACATGTTTATCCATAAAGCTTCGTGTGTGGCTAACTCCATTCTGTTAATGCATTTAGTAATTATCTTAAATGCCACGTCTGGAGAACACACGTGTCAGGTTTCAACGATGTGATGCGCAATTGCAGACGTGTATTCACCATTTGATTTTAAACAGGCGTTTAAGTTCCTATATCCTCTTATTCGAGAAATTAACCATCTGGTCGATCGGCCTACGTATGTTTATCGACAACGTGCGCATTTATATAGGTAAATATTATGTAATGTCGACATTTACGGCTGTTTGTATTTGATTTCTGGTAACGGCAAGTGTGTTACCCTAAATAACACTCTTAGTTTAGCTAAATTAAATGTGCATGTTAATGTCACTTCAACTTTCTTTTTTGCTCCATCCCCTTTAAATGGGATGTTTAGGTAGACTGTTTTCTTCTCTGGCCCTTAATACGTCTGTTTACGTTTACTTCCTCCTTTAATAATTGATTCAATTTATTGTCAAGGATAGCCATTAGACATTAAATCGTTTATTACTTTATTATATCCGTTATATTTTGCATATTGAATAACAAACCTGTCAATTCTTCAAAAACAGTCATGAATTGTCGATAATTTATATTGAAACGGCACAAAACTGATTTAACGCAAATACTGTGCAGACCAGGTTTGTTTACGATAAACTGTTCTAAATAATTTACCATCAGTCTTTCTTTAATAGTACATATAAGAAAGGCAGACAATCACCTTTCTCGTGCTCTGACGTGAAGCCGATATTCTTATGTGCTTTGTTGAAACTTTGAAGCTATTTTCGAGTGTTATTCAGTGTAATACACTTGCCGTTACCAGCAATCATAGAGAAACAGCCGTTAATGTCGATATCAAATATCATTTTCCAATATACATGCACAAGTTGTCGATCAACTTACGTAGGCCGATCGACCAGACGGTAAATTACTCGAACGAGAGAACATTGTAACTTAAACGCCTGTTTTAAATCAAATGGTGAATACACGTCTGCTATTGCGCAACACATCATCGAAACATCGCACGTATGTTCTCCAGACGTAGCATTCAAAGTAATTACTAAATGCAAAAACGAAAGGGAGCTAGCCACATACGAAGCCTTATGGATAAACAAATTGCAGCCGGATTTATGCAAGCAGAAGAAGCACGTACAAGCATTGAGCTTGAACTGGATGTGACGCACGCAATTGATTGGTTTCCGTTTTTCACACTCTCTCTATGTTCACATATTTTTATCTTGTTTTGCTTTCCAATTTATATATAAAGATATGTTCATTAGTAGATATTTGAGAAGATTATGCGAAAGAAACGTTTCTTATATCTGATAAAATTTCTTTTGTTTTTGCACACTGGAAGGGTACAATAAATTTTATTAAAGCTCGCATTTCAAAATAGTATATATATATATATATATATATATAGTCATTAATGTACAACTTTTAATATAATACCGCCAGTTTTTTTTCTTTCCTTGCTTTATCTGAGAATATTTACTTTGTCAACTATCTTAAGTTCAAGGATTCCATATTATGCAGCTTAAATTGATAAATCCCTTGAATATTGAAACTACTCTTTTTTAAATACGTGTTAGACCGAAGATTTTCACACTCGCAGGTTAGCTGAGTGTGATGGTCTTACGCATTGAAATATCGTAAACTGCCAATTTTTCCACAACTTCATTTATGAATATGAATACCTCATCAAAGCAGTTCATTTAAGTATATCATTATTTTTCTAACTAGGAATTGTGGTTTGGGTGCGTCCACGTTTATCATGTAAACATAAGATCGTATATTGAAAAAAAACGAACTGAACATCGCCTAACCTTTGATTTGCGTTAAAAATTATAATATAAGATAAACTGTGAAACATTGTTTCAGTTAATGAGAAAAGGCTTATTGATAAAGTTTATTTAGATGTCTTTTTGGAAGCTATTGCCGAAATCACACAGTAAATGACGTTTTTGTCTACGGAGATGGCATTCGTTAAATCATTTTATTCTTCAGATTAAGCGATTATACTCTATTTTGGTAAAAGTGAGAATTGGGTTCGCAATTAAGCAAAATATATGTACATAATTTTTATTTGAAATTTAATAATGTAATCTTAATTTTGTATAAGATGGTTGGTACGTGGTAACACGTTATTTTAAATTAAACAATTTCATAAATATTGTAGACGATAACCATAACTGTCAAAGCAATGTAGATGCCAATAGTCAGTCGCAATAGGAAGCTGAATATATATAGCTAATTATTTTGGTGTATAAGGGTTTAGTCGTAGTTTAGGAACTTAACGTATGTTGAGTAAATTAACATTATTTAATATTAAGCAATTCTGTTTAGAATGAACCATAAATCTTGATTTGCTTCACAAAGTTTCAAGAGAAAAACGCGTTGAAATGGGAATTGCTTCTTTCCTTTCAAACAATTTATTTTCAAATATTACTTTTAATGCGAAGACACGTCAAAGTTGCTTAAAAAAACTATGTGGTACAGGGCAGAAACTATTTATATTTTCAAACCAAATGTATACGATATACTTCAATGGTTTGTAGTATTGTAGTTGAACTATGAACTAAGGCTCACAATTCTTTATTTAAGTATTTAGTTTAAATTTAAAATCTACAAAATTGGTAAATATAAAGTAATAGCTGCAAGAAAAACATCTAATGCTAAATTTAAATTTAAGAAGGTCGATGATAATAAACTTTTGCATTAGACATAATTCTCAAACTTCTAACTTCGTTATGTGTTCAGCCTAGAAATAATTTTGCAATGGCATTTGTGAATATTAATTAACATTTTCTATCCTTAGCTACGAGTAGAAGGTTTCCGCTAAGACATAAAACAATGATAATTATTTTAAATATTTTAAAATACCATCACAAACGATTGAAACATTCGAATCAGGCGATAGTTTGTGCGTCTTAATAACACATTGTCCGAAATTTGCTGCGCTTCATTTATTTTAAATTAAATCTACCAGGTCAGATTAACAGGAACACAATCCACCAAAGGAAATTGGTTAACTTTGAATAATCTGTTCAACGATAGCTAAAACTTAATTTTTATGCTGCATTGAAGCTTTAATTTATTCTATTCATTTAATGCCAATTAGTATTAAAATAAATATATATATAAAATAAAATTTACTTTTAGTGACTCACAAAATTACACAACCATGTTGCCCAGGAATGTTCCCATAATGTACGAAATACTCGTATATGCTAATTTCTGCCTAATTTCATTTAATCTGTCATATTATATGCACACATATATATGGCACAGAGATATTCTCTACTAAAGTAGGGAATATCTTTCAAAAATTATAAATTTTTCCGTTGAACCTTTCAAATTTCAGCAAAAAAAAGAATTCGAATGACCATTTATATAACTCAACGAACACTGTTGAACCTTTCAAATTTCAGCAAAATAGGAATTCGAATAAACATTTATATAACTCGACAAACACTGTTGAACCTTTCAAATTTCAGCAAAAAAGGAATTCGAATGAACATTTATATAACTGAACGATAATTGGTTGCGAGGGCGAGGATAACAATTACTATAATCAAGGTGCGATCTTGATAATAACACTTCACCCATTAAGTACATAAATTTGTCAGTATAAACTAAGAATTGTAACGTGTAGAAAGGGCAACTCATCCAGTTGACCGGTTTCCTCCTCACAGGGAACTCACCACGTACTGTCCAGAATTTACCGCAGACAGGACTCCTATGCAGGCACGTATGATTCGGAATCTCGTGCTCTAAGAACACTCCACCGCAGACTGTACACAATTGTCAGTTATATACTAATTAGTGTAACAAGGTTAGAATATTTTTTCTAGGTGGAGCACATATGGCATCGATTTAGACCCTAACCAACACCAATCTCTCATTATTGAACAGAAACCACCCAGGTTCGTGCGCTGTCCGCAGCAAATTCTGGACAGTAGTTGATGAGTTCACAATAAGGTAAATGTCCATATCTAAACTATACAATTCTTAGTTTATAATGACAAATGTATGTACTTAATTGTTCAGTTTTTTCTATCAATAATCATGACCTTGATTATATTAAATTAACTTAAATTTATTTTTTAAATTTTGTCAAAATAACCATCAATTTATTAAAGTCATTTAATAAACATGTCTTGATTAGGCTGATAATATTCTGGAACTCTTTTTTGTATGGTTTTTAAAATTTATTACCGCATTTAGTCGTGAAATTATTTATTTGCGATAATTCTGATTAGGTTCGAAATTTTATTTCTACATATTTACTTAACTACCTATAAAATGGGTGTGGCGATTAATAATATAACAAATTTTAATATAGTTTACCTGCCTTAAAAATTTTTAAAGTCATAGTAAATTAATACTAAATTTAAAAAAAATTTCAATTTATCTAACACATTACTCATGCGCTATTATAGATATTTCTTGTATAGACTGATAATATAATTCAGAAATGAACGTTCATTCTGCAATGGTAATAACTATTATTGCAGTAAGTAGCCGTTAAATGATTTAAGTTACACAAGTTTATACGAGGCTAGAAAAAAATTTATTTCGTCCAGTATTATTTTAGACGATATTTTATGTATATATATATAGCATAGTATAGTATATATATATAAATTTACTCCGTCGTTATAACATTAATGAACACAAAGTTCTTCGTCATTAATAAAAAAGTAATATTTATAAAAATAATATTCACTTCTTTTACTGTCTATAGACGGTTCATTTTGAAAATAAAAGCAACCTTGACAAAACTCGAGGAAGTTACATTTTGTTTAAAATGGCAACAAATTTCGTAAATTCTGCAAACAACAGATACGCTTTTCGGTATAACTTTCATTTCTTTCCTTTCATTTATAAGACGACTCCTAGTTTGATTTTGCATTACTTTTTTGCAGTATCTGAATAAGGGTTATGTTTCTATTGTGACTTAAGTTTTGGAATCTAGGTGAGGGTAAAAATAATGCTCACGGTAAAATTAGTACTGCGTGAGATACGAGTACTCTTCAAAAGATAAATTCTATTCTAACCAGACTTTATCTTTTTATGTTTCTTGCTCGCACAGTTGTTTTTCTCTATGTGCAGTCTGCCATCTCACATCGTTATCGCCTTTCTTTGTCTTTGCGGAAATTATAGAAAGTTTTGTATTTTAGAACTGTTCATTGCATTTGTTAAGCGAGTTCAATAATGTTATTTGCACGGTTGATACTTATATAATTGGTGACACCTTTGGTCAAGCGGTTGGTGTGGGTTAACTGATTTCAGGAAATCTGTTGTTTTTTGCATTGATACAGCTGACAGTAATAATAAGTGAAACTCAATTCAAAACGAGATAAAACTGTGACGCACGATTTATCTAATATTAATCCGGCTATTTTTGCTGTGTAAAACGTAGTATATACAAACGTTTCGGTGTTTTTGCAATATATATTTGTAGAATTAATCGTGATATAAATATGCGAAGGGCAGAGAGGATATATAACAATCTTGGCCGAGAAGCTTTAGTTTATTACGGTGTTTTATACTCTTTTACTAAGCATGTGCTTATCTATGACAGTAAAAATAATGGTTATTATTATTATCATAATAATTATTATTATTATTATTACAGCAAAAGTAATAAAAACTATAATTAAAATAATATTTAAATTACACTAATAATTGTAATAAAAATTTTAAAAATGTGCTCCAAATTTTAATTAGTTTTATTCATAAAAATTAACAATAAAATTAATAACAATAATAAATAATAATAATATTAACAATAATAATAAAAATAATTATAAAAATATTAATATTAATAATAATAAAGGGAATGATAATAATAATAAAAGAGTTCTTTTTTGCTTTAATGCGTTATATTAATACTAAAGGAAATTTCCTTGCAGATGTTCAGTTTTTATTAAAATGTAAAAGAGATTTACAAAGTCAGGTTTACAAAGGATTTTAAATGTGTGGCTTTATAAGAAAATTGTTTAACGCTTTGCTGAGCTAGGGCTGAAAGATTTTTTTGTTGTATTTTAAAAACACTTTCATTCCTCAATTCAGGCTAAATCCTTGGTAAATTAATTTGTGCGGTACTCATTTATTCAGCTTACTGTATATTTACCGCATTCTTATAATTACATAATTGCTAGTAAAATTCAAATTTATCTGGAAGATATTTAAGCTTCATACATTGTCATTCGGTTGCGTTAAATGTCTAATGTCTTATATTAGTCACGGATATATTGCTTCAGTGTGTTGAATATGTTCTTCCGTGATTGCTCCGTTTTACTGTTTGTTTTGTTTAACAAATTTGTGTTGCAATTCGTTTATAAACATCTGTCAAATTTCGGCAATGCTACTCAGCGCGTTAAAGGTATTTTTAATGTTATTTAACTATGTAAACGCCCCGGCTTCAAGTAAATGCCGTACGACGTTACAAACTCGGTTAAGGTGCTCTGAATAGAGATTAGTTACTGATATGGGGGCCCTTAAGAGGGCCGGGTAATGCGTTCGCTTGAAGTCTTCAGAGTTGAAGATGTCCTAGAGCCTTGGGTGGACTCTGGTTGAGTTTTCGCTCCCGTGGTTGAGCTGTGATCGCGTTGTGGATGGTGTCCTGCAGGTCCTGCACTCAATTGGCTCGTCTCTCCGGTATCCCGCAACAAGATGAGTCACGGATGTAGTTAGTTGTTGGTGAAACTATCAAATCACCAGCGTAGGTATTGACAGCCGACAGAGCGCACACGTATTGACAGCCGACAGAACGCACACGCGTGAAGCAGGTAGAAGGCAAATGACACAACTGACTTGCATGGTAAATTACCGTGCTTAAATAGCATGCAATATGTGTACTTGCATACTATTGGTTAAACGTGGTTAAACGTGGTTAAACGGCAATTTGCTTTTTTCTCATTGGTGCAACGTAAATAAATTTGAATTTAATTTACGCAATATGTCGGCGATTGATTTGTGTCGTTACAACTATTTTCTCTAAGTTTCTGATAACCATCACTATTGTCAGTTTATTCAGACGATGCATATTTTGACAAAGTCACTCTTATTAATCGGCCTGAAATATTTTTTTTAGGTTGCGTCCAATTGAATAATTTCTATACGATATGGTTAAATTAGTTACCGTTTGCTTTTTACTTACAAATTACGATTCTGAACATACAATAAATCCCTTTTGGCAATCATTTTGTTTACCTATATGCTTAGGATCGACGTGAAATTCTAGAATCATCACAGTTGTTGCCACTAGATGAAATTATTCAATATCCATTGTAAATAATAAAACAAGTTCTATGCAGATGGAAGATCTACATCAACTAAGCTTATGTAAATGTGACCAGATTTATCAGCAATTTCTTGGAGCATAAATTTATTATTAAATTAAGTATACCAATAATGTTATAAAAGCTTACTTGTTGCAAGTTCTTCACTTCGTATCATAATATCTATACAAATATACAATCTTGTATTAGGTTTTGCTTACCTAGTAATAAATTATTTCAAATAGAGTCAAACTGATATACAAATATATTCATAAATTAAAAGTAAAATTTCATGTGCACATATTCTTGTGGGCAACTCCAAACGTAATCAAAATTTGAAATACATCTGAAAAATCGGAAAAAGCATGTATACAATTAGATATTAATAATATGAATAATGCATTCCAGCATATGACAGTTTATTTCGAAAGGCACATTGACAATCTGCAATCTAAACATATAAAATTAAAATAGATTTAAATTTAAACATGCAATGATATTCAAAACAAACAAATAAGCGCGTTTATTGAAATCCTATGGATTCTTTAATCAGGATGCATTTATTGCATGAGTTATGTTTACGATGAATGTGCTGAAAAGTTGCCTCATTTAACATTTGTCTAAATGAAGAAGTGGCGCCTAATTACGTGATTAAGAGTGGAAATTGACACAACGTAAAACAAAATTTTTGTGAACAAATTATAGAATTTTAAAATTAAAAATGAGAAAGTAAACAATAAAGCAAAACAAGTAAATTTTTTATGTCAGATTCGCAGCGTTGAAATATAATACACGCATTATCAGAAATTATATTCAAATTACAGCCTCTCCATATAAAATGTGCTACAATATGATAGTTTATTTTAAAAAGTAATAAATGTAATACTAAAACTAAAATGATAAAGTAAAGCGTCCTCCAAAACATTTTTAATTCGTTAAAATGTAATTTTAAATACCAAAAGTATAAATTTAACAGGAGGCACAATGGAAAACACCCTTTTGTAATTTATTGCCCATTCCAAAGTACACGACGAATTGATCTTTGAAAATTTCACATTTAAGCATGGAGGTAATTGCTTTTGAATTAATTAAGCAGTATTTATTTACGTTAAATTCGACAAGTTTATTACAATTTAGACCAGACGTGTGTACACTATCCATTGCAGTCCACGATGAACCGAGTTACAAAGCCAGAAAAGAAGCTGACATATTGGAAATGAATTCGAGTGTATACATTTAATTCATTGTCAAAGCCCCAAATAAAAAGAGTTGAATTTTAAAGGATGAACGTAAAAGATTGAACTTACTTCATACTATCAGCTTTGCAAGAAATAAATTTAAAATGAAAAATTACGATGCCCATGTATTTAACATCCTAGATTTAATCAAGCAATCTTTGTTTGCGCGAATTTTGATTAATATTATCTCAAATCAAGGATACCAGCTTCACCTGAACATTAATCTTTATTATTATTAAATAAGCATCGTACAATGAATCAAAGCCAATTTATCCAGTAGACTGGTATTTTCTTATCGGATACTCGATAAGTAATGTCCAGAATATTGCCGTGAATGGGGCCGGAACCCCGGTACATATGACTCGGAGTATGCGCACTATACTCAATTTGCAGTTAAATAGTAAGTTATGCATTACAATGGATTCCCTTTCCTTCAAGTAGAATCTATCCTTCTATTCGGACATAAAATTCTAGCTAGCCACACCAAACATTCATTATGGAACAGACACCATGCCAAATGATAAAGTGGTATTGAGATGAAAATTTTTATAAGAAAAAATACATAGATTGTACGGATGATGATAATATTTACTTCAAAAAATGTTTTAACCTTGAAATAAACACTATTCCCAACGTGTATATTTGTCAGTATAAACTATGCTATGCAAAGGTTCTCAAATGCTACTCATCCAATGATCCGGTTTTGTGTGTTATTTAAAATCTTCAGGTACTGCCAAGAGTTCTCTCACAGACTGGGCGAGGACCCTGGCTCATTTGCTTAGGATACGGGGATTCAATTCGCAACGCCAACCTGTCTCATAGTCCATATGGTCTTTCGGTATTCATTACATAACATATTTCTATTCGTCTTTCCTTCAGGTAGAGCCACTGTGGAACCTCGTTAAAAATAAATTTCCCAAAAGATACCCAATTCTGCCATTAGAGATAATAAATTGAAGATTCGTCTATCTAGACAAACACTGATTGAGCGTGTGATGAGAAGAATTTTTTAAAATCAATTTTACAAGCTAGACATAAAGCTGTTTCTCTTTATAAAAATATTTGCAATTATTGACAAAGTACAGTTTAAAGTGGAAAAAGTAATTTATTTAGTAGAGTTGTGTCGTAATTAATGGGATATCTTTTTAATTCCAAACAATTATTATTTGATTATATAAACCTTTGTTTCAATATCGCTTCCCCAGGTGGCTTGGTTTCTGTTTCATAATGAAATTTGTGCTGGGCGATTGGATTGCCATGTCGAAAGAAATTTAAAATGACGATGCTGGTCCACGTGATTAATTGGCTTTGCTGCGTTATAAATAATTACTATATATCACAATACCATGTATATAATGGGAATGGTATTTACGTTAAGCTCACAAAATTGATTTTAAAATGTTCTCACCACCATTTGCGAAATCAATGATGGTTTAGTTAAACTAATCTCCAATTCAATATCATTTCTTCAAGTAGCATCATATCTCATTTATCCTGGCAGATTCTGAGATGCTAAATGGCCTTTTAGGCCAAAATTAATGCGCTAACCGAAGAAAGGTTAATTACAAGCGTATTTTAGTATATAATTTAAAAATAAGGGTTGCACAGCGTATTGGATCAAGGTTCAAATTCAGAAGCAAATATACACCGGTTTAAGATCCGCCCAAGACAAAATTCTTGACATTAATTGACGAATTTCCAACAACGAAATACCAATCTACATGATCAATTGCCTTCGCAAATTTAAACAATGCCTAGTTACTACTGAGAATTATATATATATATATATATATATATATATATATATATATATATATATATATATATAATCGGGATGTCATACATTATTTAAAATAGATTCGATAAAATAATTTGTTTATAAGGAAGGAAATTATAAAACTTCAATTGTTCCATATCGTAAAATATTTCCTTTTGTAAACTGACCAAAGCAATAAATAAGCTTACTTTAAAAGATCCAGTGTCATTTTTAAACATACATTCTTTGATTTATTGTACATCATTTTTAAAACAATATATAGACATATATATAATAGACATATATATAGACATATATATAGACATATATATATAATACATAGACTACATAAATAATTACTTTAAAAATATTTATAGAAGGCGAAGTACATAAATTTATTTTCCTGTGCATGAATAAATTACAAATCCTTATGCAATATTTAACTTTCGGGCATATTGATGCTATAGCCTCGATTTTACAATTTGGTGGATCTTAGCAAAAAATATATACTAATCATATGAGGGAAAGGACGTTTAAACATTTCTTGATCAAGCCATGTTTAAGATTCGCAACTTTGATTACACCTGCACGGTTAAGTATTATAATAATGTTTATATATATATATATATATATATATATATATATATATATATATATATATATATATATATATATATATATAGATTAACTATCTAATAAAAGTAGATAAATTAGTTTACTTTACGTTAGAAGATGGAGAAAAATTTAACTCAACACGAGGATTTCCAAATGAAAAAAATGCTAACACCATCTTCAGATGAGCAGTCCACTGCAAGTTCAGTTGGCCATTTATTATAATCAAGGTGGCGAACTTTATATAAACACCATTGCATTATGTAAATAATTTGGCCGGGATAAACTAAGCCAAACTGCCGCACACTGCACACAATTTTCAGTTATATACTAATTAGTGTAACTCGGTTTGTTTCCTTCTTTTAGGTGGAGCTCACATAGCCTACATTTAGACCCAAAGTTCCAAATAACCATCCACAACCTGTCACTACTGAAAAGACACCACACTAGATGGGGGAGGGTAATTGAATGAACATTTATATAAGTAAACGAGAATTGTTTGCGTGGGCGTTAATAAGATTTATTATAATCATGTTTGCGAACTTAATATATACACCAGACCCAATGAGAAGATACATATGCCAGTATTAACTAAGAATTGTATAGTGTAGAAAAGACAATTTTTCCAGTAAACCGGTTTCGTCCTTATTGGGAACTCATCATGTGCTGGCCAGAAATTGTCGCGAACAGAGCTCGAAATGGGGCACGTTTGAGTACCAAATTCCTAAGCAATCGAGCCCAGGTTAGAGCCATGTCCTAGTTTATACCGAAAAATGTCTGAACTGAATGGGTCTGCTCTTTATATCAATTTCGCAACCTTGGTTATAATAAATTTTATCACCGCCCGCGCAATCATTGTACGTTTAATTGAGTTGGCTATCTGCATACGTCATTCATGTGGTAAAATAACCATTATAAACATAAATGGAGCAAATAAAACTTTGAATCTACTAATTATGAAGGGTGCTAAGCTTGTAAAAATGTAGTTGTTACGAAAAAATAAAATTACAGTCTTACTATGACCATCGTTAAGCGCTTTCTGTAAATAATGCGACGGTCAAAAAACGTAAAGATGCTAATCAAGATAAATAAACACACCACCACAACAAGTAAAACAAAATGAGAGCAAGATCGATAAAAATCTCTAAAATTGGCTATAATTTAATAAGAACAATACATCTCCAGCGTCTGTAAAGTGTTACATTTATAAAAGTAAATTCTGGTATTAATGCTTCTGGGCATTTTCATTTGTGTCAGTTTTGGGCTTATTGGCATCTTATATAAATAGTGAGAAATAATTATGGTACGAAATTTTGTCAATCTAATCGACCAGGTTTTCGTTCTAATTGATCGACTTGGTATTTGAAACAGTGAAATGGCAGCTATGCGACGCCAGGTTCAATCTACGTCGCAATAAACTGTTTAAAAATTTGGCCTGTAATGTCAAAATATCAGTGGAAATTGTTGGTTAAAAATTGCGATAAATTAAATTGATTTATTACGGATTATTTTTTTATTTTATTGAAGCGGTATGAATCTAAATTGATTATTGTAAATATCGTTAAAATTATCGCGTGTTCCAGTAAGATTTTTAAGTAAAATTTCATTTCATTAAAACGAACATTTTTTTGCGCGAGGGTTGGTAACATTTACTGTAATCATTGTTGCGAACTTGTTATGAACACCTGGCCTATTAAGTACGTACATTTATCAATATAAACTAGGAATTGTATAGTGTAGAAAAGGCAATTCATGTAGTAGGCCGGTTTTGTCCCTATGGGGAATTCATCGCGTACTAGCTAGATTTTGTCGCGGACAGCGTTCGAACATGGACACGTCTGCTTCGGAATCTGGTGCTCTAACCTCTAAGCCACCCTGCCGCTTAATATACACAATTTTCAGATTTATACGAACTAATTTAATTCGATTAGAGCATTTTTTCTTTGGTGGAGATCAAATGCCATCCATTTAGACCCAAATTTCCTACTAACCATCCCCCATATGTTATTACCGAAATGAAACCATACTAGTTGAGTACGTTTTATTGAAACGAACATTTATATAATTACGTGATGAGCTCCCAATAAGCATGAAATTGGTCTACTGGATGAATTGCATTTTCTACACTATTCAATTACTCGTTTATACTGAGAAATGTATGTTCTTCATAGGTCAGGTCTTTATTGCATTTAAATTACTAAAATTGATATTGCAGGAATTTTAATATACCCATAATCGTTATTATCTATGTTAGACAGTTTTGTTTACATGATTAGTAAGTTAATGTAATTACCTATGCATATACAACGGATATTTGCCTTAGTTTTTTATCTGGATGCATTAATATATAGACAATTATAAACAACTTTAGCATGAACGAAAACTGGTTGCAAGGGCTGTGGTAATATACATTTAAACCGAGATTTCAATCTTGATTTAAATATCAGTCCCATTATTGAAATTTATGAGCATTGTAGAATATTGGCGGCCTGTCCACTACCAATTCTGGATCGTATGGGAAGAGTTCCCAATAAGGACATTCTGAACTACTAGATCAATTGCATATTCCTCAATAAACAATGTTCAGTTTATACCGACAAATATATGCATTATAGCTTCATCAAATCGCCTAGTATCTTTTTTAGTATTTGGCCAATAATTAAGCTGCTCATTTTAATACACTTTCTGTGAGGAATTTTCATTTAACCTGCGTTTATTTTTACATGTTGATAAATTAGTCGAACACCTTAATTTATATAATTTTTCCATGACAGGGCATTGTCTTATGAAGCTAAAGCGTTAGAAAAAACGATGCTTCGAACGTAAATTAGAGAACAGATATGATGGTAAATGTACCTGGAAAATATTTACCATTTCACAGGCGTTTACTGTATTATTTATTAATTTACTTCCAAATTTATTATTCCTAAGGAATTTTAGTTCTGGTTTGATATTACCGACAGATTATGTGCCATTGGCTTAAATTCATACGATAAAAATCATTGCTGCATTCAGGTGCGGTAATAAACTAATTGATATATATTTTATTCGAATGCCAACATTTTTCAAAAAATCCTTAGAGGAACATTCGTAAAAAGCAATTGCCTCAATATTGAAAATTTAAAACCAATAAAAGAAACATTGTTGCAAATTTACCCATAAATAGTTGAAATCTGTTTAATCAAAATAGAAGAAAACAAGGAAGTTCCGTAAAATTAAATGGCAAACTTACATTTTTTGTTTACGTTTATTTAGAGCTTAACAGTAGTACGTCTCTTTTAGTCAAAAATTCAATAAATAAATTGGATCTTATTTTTATTTAGTTGATTGACACAATAACGATTAGAAGAAGAAAAATAACGCTACAAATTCGATTTTAAATTTACTTAGTAATTTAAAATATCGATAAAATTAGTCATTTTTTTGTAATGCAAATCCGCAAAGATATATATATTTTCTATTATTCAACGTTTTTTATTTAATGTGTATTTTTATACTATATTAAAGATCGCAATAAACAAACCCAAACTTATTGTGAATTTGAATATATCCTTCACCACAAAATTATTCACTGACATTAAGTACGCATAAATATATATGCTACACTTACTAGTTTACTTTTATATCACATAGGGTCATATTATAATATTATAATGCTTTTAAAATTTCTGTCACATTATTCTAATTTAATAGAAGGTAGTTTATAAAGTAAAAGTTCTGTAAAACGAATTTTTTTACTCACATATTAAGATAACTTCATGTTTTTGTGATTATTCATGCAATTGCTCAATTCCTACAAAAACATTAATTTCAAACATTTTTTCATAAACAATCAGAATCAAGTATAGGTGAATGCATTTAAAATGACTGGTTATATGAAAATAATTATGTTAGCATACATATATATTTTCATTTTATGTGCTAACGTAATTAGATAGAATATTTCTTTGAGATAAAGAAATAATTAAATTCAGAAATGTATATTTACAAATAGCATTTGTCGTTTTTATTTCTGTTTAACTATATAATCATTAAACAACTGTGCTCATATATGATAAAAATAAATCAGCCTTTAACTTCAAGTATTTTGTCCAGTAACACACATTAGGTTTAAAAGAATGAACATTTCATTTCAGTTTTTATTGCTCTTGCCATTTTTTGTTTAACTTACAGTTATACGTATTAGCATATCTCCATCAATTTCACTTTAACAATTTACCATTACTCGTGTTCTTGCGTTTTATTCAACATTTTTGTACAGCCAGACACGTTGTTTTGGCTTCAGATAATTTGGCTATTTGGTATTAAGGTCAAATAATACTTGACCACATCGATTATACGATTTAAGTTCCTATATTAATGAAAGGATATATAAATATATTGTTTCGAGTATTGTCGCCTTTGCTTCTTGCATATATTATAACGCTTCGTAAAATATCCTAATAAAATGCCTATAAATTAAATTTTATTAATTCTATATGAAATAAACTTTCTATTAATTGATATTGTTTTAAGCGTTTTACAAAATTCAAAGCTTTAATTTCAGAATATATTGTAATAACTCTTGGAACGATTACATATAACTACAGGGATTATTTTTAATTTGGTTCGATGACATCTTTCTGAATGTTTTTGAAAGAACGTAAACTTATAATATTTTGATAAAATGCTTCAAAACAAAATGAAATTGATTGTTAGGAACTACGTATAAATAGAAGTATTTCATTTTTAAATTACTAACACTTTTCTAATACTGCTCCATATTTTGATGTGATTAAAAGCAATTTAGAAAACGAAAATTATTTATAATAAATGTTTAATGAATGCGTGCCAAACAATTTCATAAACTTCCACATTTCTTTTATAATATTGCATTAAGAAAATACTTTTTAATGAACTATCGGATGCGCGTTTACGCAAATTTAATGAAACAGGAGTAGATTAACAAAAAATATAATCAAGCACACATAAATATATGCGCTTTTATGTAATGACTTATACATATGGACACATATTTTGTGTATATTGCACAGATATGGGGACAAAGTAGAAAGTAGAATGAAATGAAGTGAAAATTGCATTTTGAATTTTTTTTATTTTCAAAAGTATACAAAAATCGGATAAAATTGCCCGTAAAATTATTAATTTATGAGCTTTTAGCTTTTAGTAAGTTATCGTTTATGGATACTAGTTATAAAAGTAGGAAATATTTCATTTCTCGTTTAAATATTTAACGAATGTTTTACCATTAAACAAGCAATTATACATCTAAGCAAATGTACTGCATTTACAATTTAAAATTTGTCTGTACTCATTTTTAAATACTTATATTCCAATTTTGTAAAAAAAGACAATTTGCTTTGTAATATAACAATTTTTCCGTTGAACGTTTAAAAAATATCGATCCAACTGTTCATTTTTTTAAAGTAATGAAAGACTGTAAAGATAAAAAGTTGCGATTATTCATATTTTAGGACCTGTATATCGCGTGGAAAAAAATTTCTATTAAATTCTTAAGAATTTGATATTTTTCTCAAGCAAAAAACCTTGTGCAAAATAATATTTTTTTAAACTATTGAACAAAAAAACAGCACTTCATCAGATTTCGAAGTTATACCAATAGAGTTTGAAGGTATCAATCTTTTGTTCTTGAACTAAAATTTGTAATTTTTTTTGGTTTCATTTTTATATATTACAGTTATTTTAAAAGAACCCAGCTAATGAAACTTTTATTAGATGCTTCGAAGAAAAAACAGCTCGCAGCCAAAATATGTATAAATAGAATGACTTGAAATATCAGTTTATGTTCTATTCACATTATTGCAACTTTTTTTTAAATTTTAATACATTTAAATTTCTGATGGGATTGTGAGTAGCATGTAATGCAAAAGTTGTTCAATTAAAACCATTTTCTCCTAAATTACGTTAAATTACGTGTTTTTAAACCTTTCTGCAATTGTTGATTTAATATGTATCAGTGTATTAATAAAAGCTTATGAGCATTGCGTAAATAAGAAAAAATATGTGTTTGCAAAGGAGTCTGGTTAAATACATATAAACAATCACACATTAATCAATATGCTTCAATAAAAACCTACAAACATTCATAATTATATGCTGAATTTAAATGATAAGTATATGAATAATTTATATATTGTAATATATATAGACTTATATATTTATAATGTCCATTCCTTTTTAATGTTACACAGTATATTTATACATAGAAATAAAGAACACATTAATAACAAAAAGGATAAAGACCATTTATTTCGTGAATACTAATCATCTCGCTATACAATCATACATATTTATACATTTTGGGTTTTCAATTGATTATGCTAGTGGTAACAAATCTGACTCGTTTTTACTTCTGTTTCTTGTTTTGGCTAGTTGGTGAGTGTGTATGCGTTTGTGTTTGTGTGTATGCGTGTTTGCATGTAAAGGTCATTCTCGCAGTATTGCAAAGTGATGTCTGATATCTGGTCATTATTGTTTTGATAGCTTGAGAATTAACCATTTGTGCGCATTGTTCACTGTTACATATACAAGTGCTATTTTTCCCAGTGTAGTTGATCGTTTCACCTTGTTGCGCAAAGTTGTCGTTTCCACATGGTAACAGCGCCAGTGTGGATTGCAGTGTTAAACGCTCACATTGTTTGGAGACTTCTGTCATCGTATGCGCCTCTGTTATTTCCACTTCAGTTTGTTGCCAATCCGATTGTATGTTTGTTGATTCTAGTCGAGGACCTGTTTGTTCTTGGCTGGATACTAGTAGATTGTTGTTGAATTTTGTTATTCTTGGCCAGTCGATAAGAATATCATGTTGATGAAACTTTTGAATATTAAGGTCAGGTGCTTGTTGTTTTATGTAAAGGGCTTCATTGATAAATAATAATTTTTCTGATTTTACTTTATGTAGAATTGTGAAATTGGTCGAATTGACAGAGTGCCCGTTGTCAATATACGATCGAAAATAGCTGATTTTCCTGACGGTGCCAAGCCTTTGTTAATTAATTTCTGTGGCAAATGTTGCTGGATTCTGCTTATCAATTGTTTCTTCGTACGTCCGATATATGGAGCCGGCTTATCCTCTAAAAGGAGCCAGCCGCAGTAAAGTAAAGTAAAGTAGTGTGCTACCGCACATACATGAGAATTTGTAGACTATGAATGATTTGGAAAGAATTGGCAAATGATCATTGGCATCCAACCTCATGATTCTCTGTGTACTAAATGTCATATTAACTTTAACACTGGGAAAGTTGTCCTTAGTTATTCTATTCAGCCGCCGTGCAATTATTGAGGCTGGTACGTCGCCTCTAAATGGTAAGTTTAGGAAAACCTGCTTGACGGTATCCTCTCTAGTACGAATCTGCCGTGGTCTGATGTTGACATCAATGAAACGCTCTGGGTAGTTGTTCATTAGCAAAATTTTCCTGAGGTAGCCCAGTTCTTCCTCAATCTTGTGTTCAGAGCAGATCTTCCTGATTCTGTTTGCTAGGTTGTTTACTAAGTTTCTTTTGTGGGATTTTGGCACACTACTGTTGTAGTGAATGTATTGTCCGGTGAAAGTGGATTTTCTATGTATGGCCAGTGTCAAATCTCCGTTTGCTTCTCGAGTGAGTTTGATGTCAAGGAAGGGAAAACTGTCGTCTTTCTCTACCTCGAGAGTGAATTTGATGTCTGGATCGACTCCATTTGCTTGTTTGAGGATTTCGGAAGGGTCTGCTGCTTCTGAGATGAACAACAAGATATCATCTACATACCTTTTGTAGAGTGCGCACTGGTCAATTATACCTTTTATGCTCGTTTTTTCCAGGTGATACATGTATACATCTGCCAGGAGGGGTGCGATGCAACTTCCCATAGCTACACCATTGATCTGGCGGTAGTATATCCCTTCGAAAGTAAATTGCACGTTTTAGTACATGCTAATATGAGGTCTTTGATGTCATTGGTGTCTATAGGGAAGTCAAAAACCTCATTTTTGATGAGGTCACACAAGATCTCCGTTGTCTTTTCCATTGGAATGTTTGTAAATAAGGATTAGACGTCTAGCGAGATCATTTTATTCTGTAGGATGTTCTTCCCTTTCAATTCATTTGCTAGTTCGAAGGAGTCCTTGATAGTGTTAGCGTTTATGATGCTCCGTATTGGTTCAAGTAGTTAGCAGAGAAACTTGGCTGGTTTATGTTGTGGAGCGTTGATCATTGACATAATGGGCCGCATCGAAGGAGCTCCTGAGGCTGTCACGGCTTTATGAGTTTTTGGTTTGCCGTACAATCTTGCGGTGTTTGTTCCGACTGGTTTTGCTTTTTGGATGTCTTCTGTGAGTATTGATCTAATCTCGGAGTCCGCTATCGATGTTAGAATATGTTTTTCCATCTTTTTCAAAATTGCATTAATTCTTGATTCGATGTTCGTTGAATCATCTTTCTGTTTGATGTCATGCTTAAATTTAGATTGATCATTTTTTATATCGTTCATGGCCTTCCTGTAAGCGTCAGCTTCAAGTATAACAATTCCTGATCCTTTGTCGGGTGTGGCAAGTCGTATGGATTTGTCTGATTGGAGTTTTTTGAGTTCGTCTATGTGCTGTTTTGTGATGATTTGGCTGCCTTTGAATTCCTTATTGTATTGTTCTAGTGCGCTTACTATCTCAGCTTCCAGTCCTTGTCCATTGAATGCATGTGGGGCGGTGTCTTTCGTTAAGTCATTGTAGAAATTTTCCGTTCCAGCCTGAATGTCAATAATGTCACGTTCACTTAGGTTTTTCTTGACTACGCAGAATTTTGCTCCTAGGGAGAGTAATTCTTTCTGGTGTTTTGACAAGATCACTTTTGAATAATTGTGAATAAAAGCGTCTGGGTTCGTAGGAAATTTTTATTGCGTAGGAAATTTGACCAGGTCCCTCGTGAGGTCCTTGTTTTCTTTGTCCGCTGTTATTTTCATCAGCGTTTCTATCTTCTTTGTGAAAGCGGTGTATTCGCTGTCGTTCAGTCTTGCAATTTGACAACCCAGTGATTGAATGATGCTCTCAGCATCTTGCAGTTTTGATTGGTTGTCCTCGATACCATTGAGCAATAAGCGACTTATAAGTTTATTCGTCGGTTTTTGGTTATTCCTTCTGTACTGCTTGAGGAATCGTTTTGGCACAACATCTGATTCTAAACACGATTTGAAGAACTTAATTCTTTCTAGAAGTTTGGCACACGAACAGTTGGCTGCAATATAAGTGTTTAGTTCCTTACGGGTAAAAGGCTGACCCCGCTCTTTGATAATCTTTATAATGTCCATTACTTTTTAATTTAACACAGTATTCTTATAATTAGGAAAACACAAATAACAAAGTGGATAAAGGCCATTTATTTCGTGCATACTAATCATCTCTTATACAATCATACTTATTTATACATTTTGGGTTTTCAATTGATTATGCTAGTGGTAACAAATATGACATAAAACAACAAGCACCTGACCTTAATATTCAAAAGTTTCATCAACATGATATTCTTATCGACTGGCAAAGAATAACAAAATTCAACAACAATCTACTAGTATCCAGCCAAGAACAAACAGGCCCTCGACTAGAACCAACAAACGTACAATCGGATTGGCAACAAACCGAAGTGGAAATAACAGAGGCACATACGATGACAGAAGTCTCCAAACAATGTGAGCGTTTAACACTGCAATCCACACTGGCGGTGTTACCATGTGGAAACGACAACTTTGCGCAACAAGGTGAAACGATCAACTATACTGGGAAAAATAGTACTTGTATATGTAACAGTGAACAATTCGCAAAAATGGTTAATTCTCAAGATATCAAAACAATAATGACCAGATCTCAGACATCACTTTGCAATACTGCAAGAATGACCTTTACATGCAAACACGCATACACACAAACACAAACGCATACACACTCACCAACTAGCCAAAACAAGAAACAGCAGTAAAAACGAGTCAGATATGTTACCACTACCATAATCAATTGAAAACCCAAAATGTATAAATATGAATGATCGTATAAGAGATGTTCAGTATTCACGGAAATAAATGGCCTTTGTCCACTTTGTTATTTGTGTTTCTAATTATAAGAATATATATATATATATATATATACATAAAGTCGCAGAAACAGTTTTTTATACAGTATGCTATATTATCCCTTGTTTAGTGAGCTAGAAATTCCAAAGGATAATTTATTTAGCTATTAGTGAACGATCAATAAAAAAAGAGAAATTGTAGGATTCAATTAACATTTTATACATAATTGTTTCATAAATACGGAGGTATCCTAATGGATACGTGTGTTTGAATCCGTAGGAGATAAAATCTCTGATATAAATAAATTGCCAACACTAATGGGAATGCGTGGCAACTTTTACCTTTACCAAACAGCATAATAAATTTTATGTTTTGTTTAGTGCAGAGAACCAGTATATATGCAATTATGAATAAGATGTTGCGTACCTAGTAGTAAATTAGTTCAAACCTGAAAGGAAAGTATAATCTCATGCACAACATTATGGTTGCCGAGTCGGTGCATGTTATCAACATAATGGATTTCAAGATATGCTAAATTTCACTGAAATCGAGAATTACACAACTACTAGACACCTGTTACTCCAGAAAATCCATATACTCTGGCCTCGGTCGATACCATTTATCAAATTTCTTGTTATTAATGACATAATTCAAACAAATATATAATTTTTATATATCGTTTATTGCGGAACTTAGTATATACACAAAACTATATTCGACGTTTCGTATAGGGTAAATAAATATTAACCGTAAGGACTGGAAGATATACCAAAGCCGGCATGGAAGAAAGTTGTAATAGTATATACACTTGCGTTTCGTGCTTATAGGCGACACATCGGCGGGGACCGATATAACGCCCTTTGGTCACCGTTCACTTTTTCCACATTCATCGCCCAGATTCATATTAGGTGTAGGACAAAGTAGTACCGGCTGCCAGTGATGTTTCGCAAATTAGCACGAAACTAATGTATGCTAGGGAATATCCTTTTCGGTTATGCAGACTTGTTCATTTTCTCCCAGTCATATTCAGAATAAATTCTCAAACTAAATGAAATCCAAGTCCGCTGGCATTTTTCTTGCACAATAATAAGCACCCTTGGCTAACAGATTTGCCAGCACCGTCACTCTTTAGCTAGTCTATCCATGTAGGTTCTCACGGCTATATATAGACTAGGCATGACTGGGTGATACAGTGTCTCGACTCTCCATGGATTAGAATACCCGGCCAACAGACAACTGTTTCTACTTTTGAATTCATTTCTAGTTTCTGAAGCCGAAAACAACAATAGCCACCACACAACGTGACAGATAAATAGCTTTTCTCTATTTCTATATCGATTGAGATACTAGTTATACCAAGAAAGTGAAGATTTACGGATGCAGCAATGTTATTGTTAAGATGGCAACGTTCATCGAAACAACGAAGTGATTTTTACAAAAATTTACCTAGGACGCCTACTTCAAATAAATGTGTTTAACGGACAAAGTACATCTCTTACACCCTGGTGTTGTTCTTTGTGGTAGAATCACCGAAGGAAACCAGAACACCCAATTACAATTAGACCACTGAAATACAACTCGATTCCGACAGTCTTAGCCTGAGGCCAAACCGTAAATTGAATTAAGCAAATGTTGCATTTTTCATAGGTGAAAAGTCAAAACGATTGTATTTCAGGCAACACCGCAACCGAAGTGACATCCTCATCGTTACTGATTCCTTTCGTCGCACACCTTGACAAGCCGCAACGTCTGCTCGGTGTAGGCGCATATTCCTGTCGAATGCATGTCAGTCACGCGTGCAGGTGTAATCAAACTATGCCGCAGGATTAAACGAAAATTAGTTGCGCGAGCGGTGATACAAAATAATTTAAATCGAGGTTGCCACCTCGAGGTAAACAATAGCCCCATTAAATGCGCAAATTTGTCAGTATAAGCTAAGCATTGTATAGTGTAGAAAAGGCAATTCATCCAGTAGACCGGTTTCGTAATTTTCTAGAACTCTTCATGTACTTTCCTGAATTTGCCACGGACAGGACGCGAACCTTGGCAAGTCTACTTCGGAATCTGGTGCTCTAACCAATGGGCCACCTTGCTGCACACTACACACAAATTTCAGATTAAATAAATAAAATTAAAGAGAGATACATTTCCCCGGCGATTGTTTGCAAGTATCAAAATTCTAGTTTTTACAATTATGCAATCAATACATGAGATGAAAGTTGCGTTAACGTTTAATAATAAAACACACCTGGTGTTCTGTGTGAACCAAGTCAACTTCGATGCCTTCATGCCTCTTAACCATTTTGCGTAGTGTTGCTTTGTCTTTCGGAACAAGGACGTGTGCGTTGGCGTGCTCCTTTCCTTTCACCGGCGACAAACTAACCGACAAGTCGGCGAGACGCTGCAGAAGCTCACCATGACTTATCTCAAACCTAAAATTGAGTAAAAATTAAAATATTGTTTAAGCATATATTACGGAGTATCACTCTAGTCACCTTAGTTTGCCTCTTATGGGTAATTCCTCAAACTTTGCCTCAAATACTGCGGACAAATATTGAAATAAAAGCTCCAATATAAAAAAATTAATTACGAGGGTGGTCATAATTTTTTAAATCACGTTTGCGAGCTTGAAGTAAACACCAATCCCATTGTATTTAAACAGTCGTCGAACAACATAGCAAAACTACCACCAGTCGCATGTACTGGGGCGTTTCGACCTTCCATGATCATCAACAGAGTACGACGGCAAATTGACTGGTGGTAGTCTTGACATGTTGTACGACGACCGGTTAAATATAATGGAATTGGTGTTTACTACAGACTAACGAAATGTTGCTACCACATTGCAATCAGCTTGATTGCTTAAGTAGCGTTCTGTTTATCTTCTCTCTATCTCTCTCTTTCTCTATCTCTCACCCTGCCTCTCTCTCCCTCCTTTCACTCCCCTTTAAAGGTCTCTCTCCAGGTTTGTAAGATCCGACATATATGTATATATATATATATATATATATATATATATATATATATATATATATATATATATATATATATATATAACTATCTACCACACGCACACTTCAAAGATACAATATAAACGTTGATTTTTTCCCATTTACTTCATTTAACTGACTTTCTTGATATTTATCAGAAAAATTATTCAGCAAGTCAAGTACGTTTTCGGTCCTATAATGTTGGTATCGATTACTGACACAACAGCCATAGTGATAGTATCCTTTACAGACTCGGTATATATATATTATATTGTGTGAGTTAGCATTGAAGTCGCGTTTTCGAAGACTTTATATGGTGTTAGCTTCACTATTACAGGTTTACACATTCGTCTAGGAGATTGTACCGTCCTATTATTCCACATTCCTCACCCAATTATATAGTGGTTAAAGGGCGTAACACCGGCTCCTACTGATGAGTCGCCAGTAAGCACGAAACGAATGTGCATGAGGTTATACTTTCCGTTCATGCTGCCTTTGGTTTATCCTTCTGTTCACAACTGAACTAATTTGCTACTAGGTTCGCAACACCTAATACATACTTGCGTATATATTTGTTCTCCGCAACAAACAATATTTAAGTAATAGATTTGATGCAATCACATTTTTTAACTCAGTCCCACATTAATTTTGCCAAGTCTTTAGCTACACTGTCTCCGTGTGCTGGTATCTGGATTGGTTGCAATACACACTTGATCGTGTGCTAAATACTTATGCAAACATACATCGTCTCAACTCCACTTACTATTTAATTAATGTTTTTTTCAGTAGTAAATAGAAATTCAGCGCGAATTGTTAAGTTGTACACTACATTAGCTTCGTTAAAAGCGGATTGGCTACAGATTTCATGTAACACCATTTAATTAACTACTTCTTTAATTTAATTGTTCCCTATTTGGCCTGAAACAATTGAATGGGATTGTTTTATCACCTATTAGCATTTATAAAATTACTCAACTTAACCGCGGAATTGAATACACTTTAAATGAGCTGGTGGTTGTATATTAAATAATGTCAATATTGCTATGCGTCTATAAACGCTACATTTCATATTTATGAAAAGTGGTTGCTGCCAGTACACGCGAACTAGTGAATTACGCGGATTTACTTTTATTAAGAGTTGTTACTGTTTTAAGTTACTTTTCTAAATATAACTTACTTAAATGACCATTGATTGCGAGAGCAGTCACGCCATTTGCCTAAATTAAATTTGCTTAATAATTATATAAACACCTGTCCAGTTATGTACATACCTTTTTCAGTATAAACAAAATATTTGCGAACTCATATATATATATATATATATATATATATATATATATATATATATATATATATATATATATATGTGTGTGTGTGTGTGTGTATGTGTGTGTGTTTGTGTGTCTGTGTGTTTTTCATATTTACAGATAATTAAAAATCTTACATTCTACAAAAAGCGAAAAGCAAAATTAATCACATAGAATGAAGACTAACCGATGCATTTGTTCGGCTATATTTAGCTGGTCGTCCCTTTTGACAACATGCTCGTTCAGCAGTCTCCGTTCCTGTTCCGACTCGTCCAATCTGGCTAACACCTCGACTATAGCCTTACTGAGCTTCTGTCTATCACACAGCGGATATTCGGATAGACTAAGCGCTAAACTGCTGCCACTGGGAGAGATTTTTCTGTACCTAAGTGCAGCATCGTTTACGGCACCTGTGTTGCTGCTCGTCTGTTTAGCTTGCGAGGGGGATGCTGAAGCTGCCGAAGGACAAAGTGAACTGGACGACGACGTTCCAAATTGAATGTTCATATAATCGCTGACATCTTCACTCTCGTCGAAGAGCAACTCCTCGCCAGCATCGATAGAATCGTTTACGTCGTCTACGCCATCAACATCTATTTCTTCTTCGTCATTTGAAATGCCGGCTGAAACCTGCGATCTCTCCTTATTGGACTGCTTGCATGGCCGCAAACCGTTTCGCGAAGAAAATACGGCAATGAGTTAGCAAATGGGTGGTTCAGTACGAAATATACTTCTAAAGGTTTTTTTAATTCGTCCTATTCGCATGATAACAAAACAATCAAATAATTGGTAACTCGTCACGTACTGTCCAGGATTTTGAACAAACAGTGATTGCGTAGGTTGTGTCCACAGGTCTTTAAATTAACTTTGAAAACGTGAAATGAACACAATTATGATTATATTTAAGACGTCAGGTAAAATAGCTACATTTTGTATTAGATATTGCACGCGTAGTAGCATATTAGTTCAAATATGACCAGAAAGAAAAACCAAAAATTGCATACACGGAAAGTATATTCTAGCGTACATTCGTTTTGTGCTTACTGGCGACTCATCAGTAGGAGCCGGTATTACGCCCTTTAACCACTTTATATTTGGGTGAGGAATATAGGAAATTGTACCGTCCTATTATCCTACATTCCTCACCCAAGTATATAGTGGTTAAAGAGTGGAATACCGGCTTCTACTGATGAGTCGCCAGTAAGCACGAGATGAATGTGCATAGGAGATTATACCTTCCATTCATGCGGTCTTGGTTTATCCTTCTGGTCATAATTGAACTAATTTGCTTTTTTGGTGGGCAACGCCTAAAACACAATTGCATATTTATTAGTTCTCCGCCAAAAAGAGTATCTAAAAAAAAGCTAAATTACCATCAGTTCTATATTTTTACGTGTTTCGGCCTTCCATAATATTTTTCAGCGGACGAGGGCAAATTGACCAGCCTGGACAAAGCAGTATATCGTGTTTAATTTATGGAAATTCATATACATGTTTAAGTTCAGCCATTATAATGCATTTCTAATTTGAATCGCGAAATAAATCATGTAAAACAGGAATCAAGTTATCAATCATTTTTCTTATTTATTTACAGGTTGTTTAGACTCTAACGGAAAAATAAGCATACAAAATGCCGGTGTGTGCTAAACCACTACACACATATATATATTCCACAAATTCGCATAATTTAATTTATTCTTGCATCAGTTTATGCTATAGCAAGATCATACTGTTAAAAATATTTCTTTCGTGCAGAAAATTGGTAGGTAATTACTATTAGTACTCCATGGATTTTATGAATAGACCAAATAAAGAAAGAGATATCTTAGTCAAGAAATGATCATGAGCAAATGATTTGAGTTGATTTTTTAAATTTTCAGAATAGAAGCATATTCCATTCCATGTTCTACACTTTTCTAACGTTGCAAGGTGTACAAATTATTACAATTTTAAATTAAAAATTACCGATTTGTCTTCAAAATCCCTAATTTAAAAGACCAGATGTGATTCCGGTATCATTTAGATGGAACATATTAAGTTTTCGCAACTATTCACCAGTTGTTCATTCAGGATTTCAGAGTCACGTATATATAAAATAATGTTGCACAAACCTCAGCTACTTGAAACCCTTTTTTGAACTTCATTTAGGTTAAATCAAATAATATTATTTATTTAAATTATGTGCGCATTTTTGCGGTAAACAAGAATCTAAAAGGCATTTAACGAATGGTCCTGTGTCACGCATTTTTACTTCTAATTAAAAATGAAAATTTACACATTCATAAAGCCATCTATGTCAAATCACTTACACACATATTAAATTTCATATACACATGTCAGAGTGAAATCGTAAATCTACAGGCTCGTAAGTAACGTAGGAGCTCACAAAAATATTTAAATCTATGTTAAAAAGTAGGTTATTAATCGATTTACAATTATGAACCTAGTTTGTAATGTATTTTCTACGGAAGTTCAACGTTCTTTGATATCGTAGATATTTGACCTGGAACATAATTAAGTAAACACATTTTGAAATTTAATATCGCTAATGAATTTTAATTAATTTAAATTTTTTATTTCTTTCTGCTGCATTCCATATTTTCACAATTTTACAGTCATTTTCTGACGAGAATATGCTTATATGATATTCATTTTAGTGCCTAGATTTGCAACTTCGTATTGGTGCATCATGGAATTTGACGTTTAACAAATGGTTTAGTTGACAACACAGCATTCTACTTTTAATTAATAGTAGCATGAATGATTATGTAAAATTAATGCACTATTTCAAAGGTAGCACAATTAACTAGGGTGAAATCAAGACCAGTTAGGTTGTCTCATATGAAGATTTAATTTGTCGGTCGATATTTAGGGACTCCCTATCGGCTATTAACCGCGCATAATTCAATCAACAAATAACCAATTAACAAAGAATGAAATGAAAACACTATCACAAATCTTATCTTATATACATGCACTTTGTCGTCGACCAAAATTAATGATATATGTACCTATTTGTGATTCTTACATTTTTCTCCTACCTATCAAATCTATATATTTAACATTAGTTTGAGTGATATTCTTGGTATTTTTCTTGCATTAATACATTTATTTCTCACTTATTTAATACTTGTATTCTTTAACTTACTTTTTAATGTTAAAAAGTCCACTCTAATTATTTTCACTTTAAGTAATTAATTCTCAATCTTGACTGAATATGCTAGTATGTTCTGATATTAATATCTATACCAGATGATTCTTAGTCAACACATTCTATTAGAATATAACGCAATTCAAAGCTCACCTGGAATTATAAGTTCCCGTTATTATATTATATATTATTATAAAGCTAGTATTACATAAAGACAATTTTTCATTTCACCAGAGCTTAACTCGACTGTAATATCTGGTGCTTATTTAAATCAAGTTTGCGAACTTGATATAAACAGCAATCGCATTAAAGACGCATTTTTTAGTACACGCCAAGAATTGCATAAGGTGGCAAAGGCGATTCATCCAGTATACGGTTTCGTTTTAATTTGAAACTCTTCATTTACTGTAAAAAAATTTCCCTGGACATGCTTCGAACCGAAGAATATTTCTCCCCAGCCAGGGACTTTACACTACGCGACTGTGCCTAAACTACACAGTAATGGACTTGGTAAAAAATTTTCACCGATTCGAGGCCTGTCAGAGGCAAAACTCTGGACCGTCAATAATAAGATTGCAATGAGGACGAACTCTGTCTATCGAATGAATTGGCTTATCTACACTATACAATGTCTAGATTATACGATCTAATATATATATATATATATATATATATATATAAGGATATTCGGGCTTAATATACATATCAAGAATTTCATTTAAATATTTCTTATCACCACTGGCACCATTAATGATTTTTTACATAAGCAAAACTTTAGCTCAAATCTTTTCTTTAGCAAGAGGCATGATGTATTTTCAAGAATGCCTGAATGAGCGTGAATAATTCTAAATTTTGGTTAAAAGAGTTGTCACAAAGTCTACGCCTTAAAGGAGGGCTAAATAGAAAAAAAACTTAAGCATATAACCGAACATTTGTGTAGTGTACGGCAGCGTGGCGCAGCGGATAGTCTAAGAATCCAAAACAAATTTACCATGGTTCGAGCCCCATCTGCTGCAAAATTCTGAACGTTACTAGAAGAGTTAACAAAATGGACAAAACTGGTCTTTTGGATGAATTACCTTTGTTACCTTATAACATTTTTAGTTGATATATATAATGGTCAGTTATACATATATAATAGTTAGTTTATATATAAGAAGATTTGCTTTATACCAATCACCAAACTGTGATATGTAAGCTCTTAATTATGTATCAGTTACGTTATAAAATCGATGCTACACCCTTCATTTATTATATATTTTGTATATTGATTTATAAAATACAAGGAGGTCATGAAGCGTGGTACCGTCTGCGAATGGTGAGTCGCAAGTGAGCACGAAACGCGTGTGTACCTGAGATTATATCGATCTTCTTTGTTGTCTGATAATGATTATGGAAGGTCGAAACGCGTCAATGCGTGCGACTGGCGGTAGTTTTGCATCTCGTTTCACGACTGGTTTAATAGAATGAGATTGGCGCTTTCTTCAACCTCGCAAACTTGATTTAAAGAATTGTTACCACCACCCGCGCAATCAATTATTGTTTAATTGTATTGCGTAATTCTCATTTATTAATAAAATTTTCAAGATGCCGTCTAATAAATTTGTGTTTAAAAAGTGATGTATATCTATCAAGTCAAATTAAGCAATAAATTTACATAGATATGTTGCGTTATCACCTGTTTTGACATCAAAATCTAATAGTCCGGCGATTTAGCACTTCAAGCATACCAACTTGCGCACCAAATAGATTTGATATGATCATTAACCTCTACTCAAATGGCAATGACCTCTGCACACCGAGAATTGAGGATCATTGTTCCTGATGAAGAAGTCGTTTCTCAGATTGCTTATTCCAGAAATTACTGCAAAATCAAATTTTAGGCTAGGAATGCGATGTCTTTTTTTTATTCATAACAAGCTATAGTTAGTTTAACGGCCACACAAATGGTTACAGTCTACATCTACTTACCATTTTCACCGCGTCGAATATGTTTCCCCCTGTCCTACCTGGCGATTTACTGGCTTCACCCAAGAAGCTGTTCGCTGCTTCATTCAACTGCATTGTTAACTGGCGGCCACTTTCCTCCCACGACTCCAGCCGGTGCGACAAAATGTTAAACCGGCCTTTTGTAGTTGCCCATTTCGTTTGAATTTCCTAGAGTAGGGGTAGAATAATTCATCCACCATTTCACACACACGTTCAATCGTCGAAAACACATGCGAGATAATTTAATTCAAAGTAACTGAGGTCCTTTGATAGGCAACTTCATTCGATCCTTATTTAGAGTCGCATTCAATTGACCCTAGCACTGCTGTCATCGGTCTTATTATCGTGAACGTTAATTTATCGATCGTTTTTAATTACCGTTCATCTAATTTAGCATCGATTTTCTTTGAATTGCTTACTCATTGTTAGCTAATTTAATAGACGCTGTAGACACTGAGGCGACGTGTTGAAACGTGAGGTTTCGCAACCAGTCGGCAGGTTACATTGATCGATAGCAGTCCGGGACCACAAAACTGTTTCACATTACAATCCTGTACACTAGCTGTTACTACGGTGGTCAATACTTATGATGTGAACTGTGCCATAAAAGAATGTTTACGAACTACCATTTTGTGTATTAAGTATCCCATCAGGATATTATATTAACTGAGCTCTTTAAAGGTTTACAAACGTAAGGAAAATCATCTATTTCCAATCATATATTGGAAACGATGCACCCAGTAGATCTAACCAATTTCTCAATTCTACATAAAGCAAAATCAGAAAAATTATTATATATCTATAAAGCCTTTTATATAAAACAACAAACACCTAGCATATATTATTCAAAAGTTTCATTTACATGATATTCTAATCGACTGGCCACGAATCACACAATCCAACAATAATTTACTAGCGCCCAGGTGAGACCAAACACTTCTCGACCAGACTCAACAAACATTCGATCGGAGATAAAAATTTCGAAACAATATGAATGTATAAAAATATATAAATTTAATCGTAATAAGTGTATATATATATATATATATATATATATATATATATATATATATACAACTCGCTTCCTTTCAAAAAGTTTGAAAGCTCAAGTTGATTCGACTTACCGCGAAATGCTCTTCATCTTTGCCACAGTCCTGTGATTCAGCCAACGCTAAACAACGTCCTAGATCGTCACTTAATTCGTCACCAGCTGCCTTGAAGCTTGATAGCTTTCCTTGGAGCTCCAGGCTTAAGCTAATAAAAACATAATTTGAAAAATATTTAAAACGGGTATGGATAAAACAAATGTTTGGACAGCGCAGTTCTACAACTGACAAGTATGTCTACTCATACGCTTTCTCCATTACGAAACGATTTCAAAACAAAGCAGGGTAAGAATTTTGGCAGATATCCCCAATATAAACAATACAATTAAACAATAATTGATTGCGCGGGTGGTGGTAAAAATACTTTAAATCAAATTGCGCAAACATGAACTGTGAGTACTGATTGACAATTGTATATATATATATATATATATATATATATATATATATATATATATATATATATATATATATATATCAGTACCAAGTTTCACCATTCTTTAAAATATGAAAACACAACCTTTTCCATGGAATAACAATTATTAATAAACATTATTTATACCAGTATCAACAGCCATTATTCTGGATTCGTCAGTAAATTCGTTCATTCAATCCCCACTGTATACCTGTCGTAACCAATCCCCTCTTCGCTATGTCAGTTGCGCAAAACAAAGACTGACATAGCGAAGAGGGGATTGGTTACGACAAATGTACAGTTTGGATTGGATGAACGAATTTAATAACAAATCTAGAATGTAGATACTGGTATAAATAAGATTTATTAATAAATGCTATTCCATGGAAAAATAATTTGGCTCATTTTCATATATATATATATATATATATATATATATATATATATATATATATATATATATATATATATATATATATATATATATAAATTCAATTCAAACATCTGTTTTAAAAGTAAATGAAATTGAAATCTCTACAGTTTTGTCCTGATAATCTATCAATTGTATAACGTTTTGTAATGAAGTCTACGTATGGTGGAATGGTGTAAATCTGGCTTTGCTGTTCTACTTTGTTCACGCTAAATGGATGTGAGAGCCGTTTATCTTATTTTCTATACTTCATGTATGAATGGACGTATCGTTAACGCTAATCAGTCTGCCGTCGTGCTCTGATGATGATCATTAAAGTTGAAAACACATCAGCAATTATCACCGAGGATAGTCTCGTCATGTTTGGCAACCGGTTAGTTACATAGACGACTGGTCTTTATCCCAAACACGCAATCTTGATTTGAACTAATGCTATTTAGTCATTTAAACAAAACAGTTACCATTTAGATACATTTTGCAGCGGTGAACTAATAGATATGCAAGTATGTAATAGGTGTTGTGAACCTCAAAGCAAACTAGTTCAGTTGTGACCAGAAGGATAAACCAAAGGCAGCATGAAAGGAAAGTATAATCTCATGCACATTCGTTTCGTGCTTACTGGCGACTCATCAGTAGGAGCCGGTATTACGCCCTTTAACCACTATATATTTGGTAGAAGAATGTGGAATAATAGGACGGTACAATCTCCTAGACGAATCTGTAAACCTGTAATAGTGAAGCTAACATAATCTGAAGTCAACGACAATACGACTTCAATGCTAACTCACACTATATAATATATATACCGAGTCTGTAAAGGATCCTAACACTATGGCCATTGTGTTAGTAACTGATACCAACATTATTTTACTGAAAAGGTACATGATACTAACACTATGGTTTCCGAGTCGGTACATGATACCAATCTGATGGATATAAATTTATGCTAAGCTAAGATACTTCATCCAGAATACGCCGGTCACTGTTTTGCATTACATGGAATTGTTCCCATTTTATTGTTTTTTGCACATATCTAGGATACCTTTGTCCGAATCCTTAATCGTTCTACGAATCGTCACAAGTTTAAGAAACAATCTAACAAAGCAAGTAAGATGTAGAAATTGAGCTCATAATCTCATGAAATAACCAAAAGTAAAATAAATTAATAATTTTATGTTTGAAATAAGCAAAATTCTAATGTTTTGCAAGTACGTATTAGGTGTTGTGCACATAGTAACCAATTACTTCAATTTCGACCAGAAGGATAAACCAAAGTATAATTTCGATCAAGGCCAGAGTTTATGAATTTAATGAAGTAGCAGGTGTTCAGAAATCGTTGTAATTCTCAATTTTGGTGACCTATAGCATACATTGTAAGCACGAAAAGAATGTGCACACGAGATTATACTTTCCGTTCATGCTGTCTTTGGTTTATCCTTCTGGTCAAAACTGAACTAATTTGTTACTGGGTGCGCAACACCTAATACATAATTCAAAACAGTTACTTTTTAAATTTGGTTTATATATATATATATATATATATATATATATATATATATATATATATATATATATCGATTAAATGTGACAGGTGACCGTTAATGATATGAGTATTACACAAAATACATTAAGCATTAAATTTGATTTACTACTATACTATATAGCACATTAATGAAAATTATTGTGTGTAAGAGTGTGTACCATCAATGACGAGAAATTTAATCAATAAAAATCAGTTTTGCTGCAATTATATCAGGCGTAGCGGATTTCATTAATTTCAGTACTGAATAATTCTGCTGCTTTAAGCTTTTATCAGAAGTTTCCTCTGTTTCTCAACTTTACATTCGCTTTCTTTTCATATAGGAAAGACTGTTCATTAATCTGAGTTCGCAATCTAGAACTTCAATTTTTATCTATTATATCTCCAATACACTGACGTCTATGACATTGAACTCTGTTACTATCCTAGAAATACTGACAAAATTATAATATAATTTGATGAATTGTCGATTAAATTTAATATTTAATAAAAAACCGGAATATATTAGTTCGCATGATTAATGACAGTAATTAAACAATGCTGATAACAATTCTACAAATCAAGTTTGCGAGCTCGAAGTAAACACCAATCCCATTGTATTTAACCAGTCGTCGAAGAACAAAACAAAACTACCACTAGTCGCACGCATTGACGCGTTTCGACCTTTCATGACGATCATCAGAGTACAACGTTAAACTGACTAGCGAGGATCACACCTCAATGCATGTATATGTAAAGCAAAGTTAGCCATGCGGCTCTCACGTGTAGTAGTTTGCCGTTGTACTTTGATGATCATCATGACAGATCGAAACGCGTAGGTGTGTGCGACTGGCGGTAGATTTGTTATGTCGTTCGATGAATGGTCAAATACGATCGGATTGGTGTTTACTTCAAAGCTCGCAAACGCGATACAAAGAAGGTCAACGACAGTGTTTATTCTACCTCCGAATTTTCAAAACGGTATGCAATGTCTAATGTATACATTCTCGTATGATTGTCGTCGGAAAACAAATCAAGAATAAAATATTTTTTTAGTATAATAGTATTCTGAGGATATCAGTGCAGCCTCGGTTTTAATTTATTATAAAATTTGTTACAAATATGCCTAAAAGGAAAAGCATGCATTATCCATTGAAAGAACAGCTTATCTCGAAAAGACCGACAAGACGTGTGCGTAACTTACTTTGCTGCGTGAATTTTCATTTTCAGCTCATGCATGGCTTCAATTAAATTCTTCTTGCGAAGTATTAGAGTTTGTCGGAGCACCTAAAGACAAAATAAATACATAAATATGCAAAAATAAGGTCTTAATTGTGATAAAAAATAATTTTCCACGCTAACTAAAATGCACATAAACTATCTGCCTAACTTTCTACCTACCTACACAACCACGAACATATATACATAAAAACAATAACTGATTGCGCGGGTGGTGGTAACAATTCTTTAAATCAAGTTTGCGAGCTTGAAGTAAACAGCAATCCCATTGTATTTAACCAGTCGTCGAATAACATAACAAAACTACCGCCAGCTGCAACGCACTAACGCGTTTTCGACTTCCATGATCATCATCCAGGTACGACGGCAAACTGACTAGCGGATCAAACCACATTGAATATATATATGGAAATCAAATTTAGATATGCGACTCACCTCTAGCAGTCTCTCGCATACATTGAACTTGACTGGAAATATCGGCTGCACAATTCACATGCAGTCACGAACATTAACTGTTTGCAGCTTTTGGAACTAATAAATCTATATGCCATACAATTAAAAAATAATTGATTGAGCGGGTGGTGGTAACAATGCTTTAAATCAAGTTTGCGAGATTGAAGTTAACACCAATTCCATTGAATTTAACCAGTCGTCGAACAACATAACAAAACTACCACCAGCCGCAACGCACTGACGCGTTTTTACCTTCCTTAATCATCATCAGAGTACGACGGCAAACTGACTAAGCATGAGTTTTGTAATACCACGGTAATATCAGACTCCGAGTTAAGGTAAAAATGAAATCGGTCGTATCACATTACATTATAAGATAGATTTTATAACAGTCCTTTAGATACGGCACCAAAAATAGACATAATATTTAGAAAATTGAGCAATCAGACACATCATCCCCAATTTGTCATTATTAAATAGACACCACACAAATGGGGAAGTGGTACTGAAATGAACATTTATATAATTAAACGAACAATGGTTGCGGTCTTATTTGGACCAAATTATTATTAGATTTGCACTACCTTCTCGCACATACGTAACCCACCTCCAAGAGTATATAAATGTTGTATCATTGAATGATGTCATAATTTCTATGCTAATACGATAAATGATGTTGTCAAAGGCAAGAATAAGGACTTAACTAATCATGTTTTAAACTAATCGTTGCTGGTGCCAATATCGTTTTCAGATTTAAAAAATCAATGCTTATCTATTGCTGTTCAAATGGCATGCGTTGTTGCGTTGTCTAAGTTTCAACTTGCTAGGAATATATAACAAAAAAACAACCCCTATTACGCTTACCTTCGGCAGTTCTTCAGCCTCGTAGCCGCTGTCCTCGCCACTCTCCGTTTGCAGATTAGCCGAGGCTGAAGTGCTTAGTTTTCGTTTAGCATTCAACGATTCAGGTAACGCTGTCCCCTGTGCGGAACTCTTGAGCTTCACTGTGCCTGAGGATTGGCTATCGCGTAGCATAACATTGATGCGTTGCAAAAGTTGATTCGTCAAATTTGCCTGTACCGGCAGGTCGCTCTCCAACGCCTGACGCGCAACGTCGTGTTAGGCATTCATGTATAGAGAAAAATGCAAAATTATAGACCACTTATCAACTAATCATTGCTTTCGGAGTTAAAATTCAATGAGTTCTGACGCGCCGAAATGCGAAAATGTTTTTCGGTTATCTCTGATCAATTGCTACAGTTTCCGTCTCGCAATCGTTTAACCTCCACCGATATTACCGCTAGCAACACGTGCACCATAGTTGGTGATACACGCGTTAACAAACGAGCTACTGGCTAACTTAATAACTTCGGCCCGTGTTCAACTCCAAACACAGAAGGCTAATTTGACATGTGCTCTGACTGAGCATCCTTGCGACGAATATATTAGATTAGATGTCCATCGAGTCTCTTTCACAGCAAGAATTTTTGATGAAAGTACTGCTGACTTCGGGGTCGCCGGTTGATCACCGTCCAAGTTTAGAAATGCCATTCACCTGGCGTCACTAATTGGGCCTCACAGAATAAACGAAAACACGTCGGGTGGCTTAACGCGTGCTAGCGCGAAAAAAACGTCGCACTCGCATGCAAATGGTCAAATTGAGCATTTTCAGATTCAACAGGATGGTGCCCACGCCATCAAACTTGTCCACTCATGTGGTCCTTTACAAGTGAACTCTTCGTGCCACCTTTAACATTAACCATTAACGATAAGAAAGACTTTACTTGTTCCCAACGCATATAGAATTGAATTTTGACAATAATTGATTAGGCGGATGGTGGTAACAATTCTATATGTCAAGTTTGCGAGCTTGGAGTAAACACCAATCCCGTTGTATTTAACCAGTCGTCGAACAGCATAAGCGGTAGTTTTTTATGTTGTTCGACGACTGGTTAAATACAGTGGGATTGGTGTTTACTCCAAGCTCGCAAACTTGACATATAGAATTGTAGAGTTCTTCGTTGCCTCATTTCTAGACACAAATTGTTACTTAGAATTTGTCGAACTGACGCGAACATTTTGCTGTCCCATAGGCGTCTTAATACTGTAAAATGGATGTGCTGTAAATGTTGTTTACTTCCATTCGTTTGCAGATTTCGTCGCGGTTTACAATTTCATCGGGTTTGCAGTTGCCAGCTTAAAGTGGGTAAAATGCTTTGACGAAAACCATTTAAATGTTACGGTCAATGACGAGGATGCAAGTGCGATGTTTGCCCCACTCGGTCTAGCTCAACTTTCAAGTCGATTGTCTTGAAGTGAACCCGCAGGTCACTGCAGCCCAATTGGAGTTGACGTTGTCATCACCGAAAACCGTATAAAACATTTCAACTTCGCCGAATGGTCTAAAGGAAGTCCGTCAGGAGAAAGCTAAGCCGACTACTTCACATGATACTTGTCCCCTTCACGACGACTACACATGTTTGGCTTAATGTTTTTCGTAGTTTTACTCGACAAACAGACTATTTCTTCTTATTATGATTAATTAATTTATGCGCCATTAGCCTTTTCTCGTAAACCATTTTTAATTATTTATTTTTAATTCCAAAGGTAACATTTTGGAAAATTTCACCTCAAACTAGGCTATTTGCGTGGGATTTTCACAGCTAGAAGTGAAATTTTTAACGCGTATTGTCGAAGTGGTCAGTTGCATCATTATTTCGTGCACTTAAATAAAACTACTGTGTTGTTTGAATACGTCTCTAACTAATCTTTTTACTTTATGTTCTATTCCCATCGCATATTCTCTAACAAAACCGACAGATTCTTCAAATCAAGTTTGCGAACTAGAAGTAAACGCCAATCCCATTGCATTTAACCAGTCGTCGAACAACATAGCCAAACTACCGCCAGCCGCAACGCACTTACGCGTTTCGAGCTTCCATGATCCTCATCATCAGAGTACGACGGCAAAATGACTAGCGAGGATCAAACCGCATTGATTTAAATAATTGTTACCACCACTCGCGCAATCAATTATCGTTAAAATCGACAGATGCCAGCGAGAGGATTATCGTAGTAGGAAAATGCTCGAGATCGCTACACTCATGATCGCTCTATCTGTTCTTTAATTAACCTACGTAAAATGACAATAGAAGATACACTCACCTTTAGTTTTGCAAGTGGGCTTTGAAGCTGTTGCTGTGTCAGTTTTTTCAACGACGTCCTGTCAAGCTGACGACCCGCCTCTGCGTCTACGTCGTCTCTACCGGCTTGTACGTTTGCGCCTAACACGCACGCGTCCACAAGTTGACAGCGTTCCGCTAAATCTGCATGGCGATCGACTAAATCAGCCAACAGCTCAACGCCAGCGCCACTCGCCTCCAATTGAACTGCTCGCCGTCTCGAAGCGAAGTTTAACTCAAGCCAGACATCGCGTAGGCCTTTGCCGGCACGCTGGCAGGCTTTGGCCGCAGCCACCACAGCAGCTGAATCGGTTTCTGTTTCTAACTCGATTTCAATTTGTGTGGTTTTTGTTAAATGTGTGCAGCAGCATTTTCAGAATAAGAAATATAATTTTTTTCAATAAAAAAACTGAAAACTATCGGCGCTATTTCGCCGTATCTTCACGTTTTGCTAATTTTGCACAATTATAATTTCGCCGCACTATCTTTATTGAATATATATGAGTCGAGCATTCATACGCGCCACTGTTGTTTCATAAAAGTAACCGAACTAGCCATTGCAACGATGGACAGCCTAGACTTGCGCAATTCCAGGCGGCTCTTTCAATCGCCGAAGTAATAGAAAAATTTAAATATTAAAAGAGAAGCAAACAAGTCCAGACACGAGATCTCGAAGTTTTGCTGCACTTGAATGTCTATAAGGAAGCCGTATTGATTCGTTCGGTGACGTAAGGCAATGGAAGTAAAAACGCGACTGCAGAAGCAATAAGTGGTTACCGGAAAGCGGTTTTTTTTAAAATTGTTAAAACAGTTAAAGTTTGCCTAGCAAAAACGAGCAAAGTTTTTACATTAGCCATATGATCAACAGTATTCGCTAGTAGGTGTTATTTGGCAATAATTTTGGTCTCGAAATATCGAACAAATCGTTAAACAAAAACATAAATCTTATGCCATTAGCATCAGCGGTGCTTCAGACAAAAATTGACGCTCAGTACCTGTGTTACGATAAATGCCGACATTCTTTTGACCGCACCAAAATCGTCAAATATGTTGCCTTACAGCGGAAAATTCTGGCCAGTACGTGATGAGTTACCAATAAGGACGAAACCGGTCTACTCGATGAATTGCCTTTTCTACACAAAGAAAGTTTATACTGACATATGTAAGTAATTAATGCGTCAGGTGTTTATATCAGTATCGCAACATTGATAATAGTGGTTGTCGAATTTGTCATAATGAATGTAAATCATTACAGAATCATTCAGAAATATGATTGGTATTGTTAAATGACAGAGTGTCACACATAGAATACTTTAAATAAAGTTTGCGAGCTTCAAGTAAACACCAATCCCACTGCATTTAACCATTCATCGAACAACATAGCAAAACTACCGCCAGTTGCACGCACTGACGCGTTTCGATATTCCATGATCATCATCAGAGTAGTACTAGAGGTGTGGGCCGCATATCTTTTTTTGCTTTCCATATATATATATATGCATCGCGGTTTGATCCTCGCTAGTCAGTTTGCCGTCGTACTCTGATGATGATCATGGAAGGTCGATACGAATCACTCCGTGTGACTGACGGTAGTTTTGCTATGTTGTTCGATGACTGGTTAAATACAATGTGATTGGTGTTCGTGTAGGTCATCGTACTGACTCGTGCCAGAAATTTTCCTCACACACTTAGATTTTTTGACGAATCCAAAATTTTCTTTCGTGGGTGGTCAATTTTCACTCTCGAATCCACACCCTCATGTCCAAGTACACGATGAGTGTTGTGTCAGCACTCCGAATGCTTCCAAATCAGCAAACTAAACACTGTAAATTAAGTTTAGTCTAACCTTGACTGCTTAATGTTTCGTTACTTCATTTCTAGTACCACCATCATTAATCTAATAAAACACACAACACCAAGATTAAGCAAACGCCTCGTTTGAAACAGATCAATTTTTATGTTAATTTTTGACTCACTAACATTCATAATCAAGCAAATTCCCTTAGTATCTAAACTATACATCTAGTTATTCATCGAGAACATAAAAAATTCCACTCAAACCAATCTATCTATGCATCTATATATTTCTTATTCGGAAGAAAAAACAATACCCAAACTTTTTCTTCCTAATAAGAAATATACTATTTAATATTCGAATGCAATGGATATATATATATATATATATATATATATATATATATATATATATACATATATATATATATATATATATATATATATATATATATATATATATCTTTATGATGTCCATTCCTTTTTAATTTACCACAGTATTCTTATAATTAGGAAAACACAAATAACAAAGTGGATAAAGGCCATTTATTTCGTGAATACTAATCCTCTCTTATACAATTATACATATTTATACATTTTGGGTTTTCATTTGATTATGCTAGTGGTAATAAATCTGACTCGTTTTTACTGCTGTTTCTTGTTTTGACTAGTTGGTGAGTGTGTATGCGTTTGTGTTTGTGTGTATACGTGTTTGCATGTAAAGGTCATTCTCGCAGTATTGCAAAGTGATGTCTGAGATCTGGTCATTATTGTTTTGATAGCTTGAGAATTAACCATTTGTGTGCATTGTTCACTGTTACATATACAAGTGCTATTTTTCCCAGTATAGTTGATCGTTTCACCTTGTTGCACAAAGTTTTCATTTCCACATGGTAACAGCGCCAATGTGGATTGCAGTGTTAAATGCTCACATTGTTTGGAGACTTCTGTCATCGTATGCGCCTCTGTTATTTCCACTTCAGTTTGTTGCCAATCCGATTGTACGTTTGTTGATTCTAGTCGAGGGCCTGTTTGTTCTTGACTGGATACTAGTAGATTGTTGTTGAATTTTGTTATTCTTGGCCAGTCGATAAGAATATCATGTTGATGAAACTTTTGAAT